>JAGDQP010023014.1:0-20479 GCA_022664845.1 Lepisma saccharinum | reverse complement strand
TAAAATTTACTATTAGCATTAAAGCGGTACGCAAAAATAATTGAGCAAACATGTTGCTAATTTAATTAAGTATGGAAAATATGCGGTAGCTGTCAAACATGGCTAACCGGAAATTTTAAATAAATATAAAAAAACAAAAAACAAAAAATTGGCATTTAATTATTGCAACCTAACAAACCAATATTTATAATCCAAAAATTCGGTCAATAGCGGCCCCATACTAAAATTTAAAACATATTATACATATTAACAAATAATTTCAAAACAAAATATTAAATTTAACACGGTAAAAATTTCGAAATAATAACAAAAAAGTTCTGATAGCACTTGTATCGGTTTTTTATTCTTCTTAATATAATATATTATATTCTCCAGTATAAACAAAATTAAAAATTATATTAAATTTAGTTTTTACATTTACCTTTCGTAAACAGGGCTTAAAAAGTACAGGTGATGAAAAGCCCATGCATTTGGTTGCTTTGGTTTAAAAATTAAAATTAAACTAACATGGCGTGGAAAAGCAGTTCTCCCAGCAAACGGAAAAGAAGGCTGATTTACACCAATCAGCAAAAAACAAGTTACAAAGCATTAACTAAGGCCAATTAAAAACAAGTGTTAAATTTAAGTTATTGCTGCGTAACTAACAAAAACTTAAATAAATAACAATAAAAATTTAAAAAAAATTTAAGCAGAAAACGCTCAAAGAGTTTAAAACCAACCAAAAAAAATAAGCTAAAAAAAACACACTAAAAAAAAACAAAACAAAAACTAAAAAAATAAAAGGGGAAAAAAATAAAAATAAAAATGGAACAGCAACTAGGCTGTTACAGTGTCCTTAAGATACTCTGAGATTATCTAAATCAAAAATTCTTAACCTTTTTTTTCTAGCTTGGAGCTCTCTATGGCAAACTTTTCAAACTGGATGGCTATTTTCCAGGATTTCCTTGTCTTACTGGTCGAATATCGGGATGATATCTTGAATGTTATCTTTTTCATCCCTATTCCAGAAAAAGTACTTACCGAAGGATGTCATCAATCCGACTTAAGAAGTACTTGGTTGTAGCTGCCAATGCAGCATATTATTCTTAAAAAACTCTCTGTCAGAGCATTTTTTTATATTCTCTGCTTCCTTCTTCATTACAAATATTTCAAATTTCCTTCGGAAAGAACATTTTGTTTTAGTGAGCACAATACAAGGAAACAGACTAAATTCAGAAGAGCGGAATCTTCTCGAATTGAGCAGAATATATCATGTTACGATAGCGGAAAGCGGGACTACTTTTTAAGCGCGGAAAGAACAAAAGATGAGAAATTTCCACTTGTAAAAGATGTGATTTTTGATAGCTCTTTTCCCAATCGATCTTCTCTCAATCGCAGTCCACCGTAAATTTTCACGCTTTTGAGATAAAATTTTGAATATCAAAATTTTGTAACAAAGTATTGAGAATGCAAAAAGAAGCAAAATGGAGCATTTATTCGTAAGTAGTAAGAGAAAAAAGAGTAATGTTCTTATGAATATGAAAGAGCGATAAATATTACCTCGCCCTGACCGCCCATCTAGTGATCCAACGATCTAACCCCTACACTAGCCAGGCAACTGCAAGATGGCGCCTTTTTATCCCGTCAGGTACTTAACAACAACATTCAAATATGTTGTTTTTTTTGTATATATTTTCCTCCTGACGTCTTCTGGTATATTGTTGCCATTGAGAAAACTTATCAGGTCTTCTGTTGTCATTTCTAACTCAGTGTGATTAACTTCATAGTAGAACTCGCCTTTCGGTGACTTTCAGGATAAAAAAAATTGCGCATAGAAAAACTTCACTATTACCCACACACTAGAGCGGGTAATTCTAAATTTTCACTTCTTTAGAGCGGAAAGAGCGACTACTCTTTTTGTAGAGCGAAATTTTTTCAATCGAAAAATAAAAATATTTAGAAGAAAACGCTCTAGTTTTGGATGAAAAAAATGTGGTCTTTGAAGATGGAATTCCGATGCATTTTGGATGTAATTTATTGTTCAAACTTGAAAGAGCGATTTCTCATTTTATTAGAGTGGTTTATTCTTCGTTTTCTCATCTCTTTAGAGTGGTTTATTTCTCATCTTTCTTTTAGCGTGATTTACAATCATGGCTACTAGTTCAACTTTGTTCTCCGCCAATTTCTTACTGAGAAGGTTATCGAAAGATGAAGCTATACTATGAAATGTATCGCGTTGCGTTTACTTAAAAATGACAACAAAAAACTTGAAAACTTTTCTGTGAGAAATATATTCCAGAAGACGTTAGGAGTAAGATCATGTACAAGAAATCTTTCAGCGTTGTTCTCAAGTACTTGACGAAACCAAAGAAATAATTTTGAACGCAATCTATCGCTGTTAGGCGGCTAGCTGAGGGGTTAAGGTGTTGGATAGCTGGCTGGAAGGTGCCGAATTCTGGGAGTGATTTTTTCCCTTTTTCATTCATAAGTAAATTACTTTTTATGTTACTGGTTATGAATAAATGATCCCTTTTACATCTTTTTTACATTTTCAACATTTGATTGCGTCGTTTTCGTGTTCAAAAGATGAAAACTTTATCTGGATAGATGGGAATTCACCTAAAAAATATATCTACGTTCCCATCGAAATGGACTACAAATAGATCGTCATTTTCGATCGGAAATTTTTCATCTTTTCTCCGATGAAAATTCACCCTAAAAGAGTAGTGGTCCTTCTTTCCGCTCAAATCGAGCGGAATTTCGCTCGTTTGATTTAGTGTGCATGTTGCATTGTGAACCCCTCTGAAGGAATGAAACCATAGTGCTATTACCGCCCATACAATTCATTTTATCTTTTATCAAGGAATGAAAAATTGTTGTTTAAATTTTGAGGAATAAAATACATGCGTAAAGCATCGAAATCCCATCTGAAAAGATAACATTTTCTACCCAAAGCGAAACACTTTTTTCTCATTCAAAAAGAAAAAACAAAAAACAAAGAGTAAACTTTTCAACTTTTCTGGTTTGGTACAAAAATCTAGGAAACTGAGGTAGGAGATAGTGATCCGCTACAATCAGCGTTCCGCAAACTATGGTCCGCGGACCACAGGTGATCCTCAAGGCTTAGGGTAGCGCCAAGGATTAAGGAGTATAGTATTGCCAGCTCGCATAAGCGACAATCGTTTGAACTAACAGCGATAATTGCATAGTAGTGGCTGGTGACCGACAGGCAGAACTAACTCCCGGGTCAACGACCGTTCATAATGAATTTAGATCTGGGCTATCTTTGTCTTTGGGAAAAGATAAAAGGAAAATGTTTTTCATCTCTGTCAGTATTTCAACTTCAGGAAGCAGTATAAAGTCTTATTAATGTGTTGACATTAGTTATGTTTGTTAGTGGATTGCACTGTAGAATATACAGTAAATGCAAATAATCTAAATGTCGTTCCAACAACTTCAAGAAACCACAACACCAAGGAGCAGCGCTCCTAGTCCTACCATGCTCCTACATCTAACGCTACTGTTGTGGTGTGAGCCTTTATGCGGGAGCGGACGCGTGCTTTCCGAATAGGAACGAAGTTCGCCGAAGTTCTTTTTACCGGCTAGCTACGTTGTGTTCTTGGTCAAGTAACAAGGATTAGCCTAGTCATTGGTTGTATGTAGTTCACCTGCCTACCTGAAGATGACACGACTTTAGTTCGATAGTACTCCCATCTATAGTTAATACGTTCAACTCCCTTCAGCTAGCGGTCCTATACTCCCTAGTCCTTGGTAGCGCGTTGAACCTAGCAACCAATAAAACTGGTCCGCACTTGAAAATAGTTTGTAGAACACTGCGCTACATCATCCCAAGTGCCTGTAGGCGTTGTTCTTTCCTCTGGACGACATGCATGAATAACTATGGCTCGCAGGTGACTACACCAAGATGAATGACAGGATACTGGTAACAACATAATAAGGATGCGTTCACGGTAGATAAGAGCACATATAAATTGAAGGCACGACCACTGGTAGTCAGTACTCAGTACTCTTTGGCTGATGAGTCCGTCTTCTTTTAAGGAGGAATGAAAATACAAAAAGGAACCCATAACCAAACTCTAATTAACAGTGTGAGGAAATCCTTTCAGGCGAAGGACAAGAGACATGTTATTTCAGTTCACATTACGGCGTAAGGAGAGTGATAACCACAAGAAACATCGAGATAACGAGCGGATCTTCAATCTGTGACGCACTGTCATGTCACGTTTTGGATATTGCAGCAGGAGGAAAACCAGTAACAGAAAACTGAGTGAAGTCAAGAATTGAGGTTATTAGAAATAGGAATCAATCAGGAGCAGCCATTTGAAAATTTGAGAGCATTTGGACTCACTACAACACTGCCTACCTCATGACATCGATATGCATGTGTATTTTGGAGACCTTACTGCATATTTTTAGTTCAATAACAAAATATATTGCTCCCTTCTGATTGGTAGATAGAAATTGTTACGTTAAAATAAAATAATATTCGTCGAATTTCGCGTCTCAGTAAAGTTAGAGAACCGCTTAATTGAGTTGACGATCTTTAGGCATGAAGAAATTGTGGAAAACAAGTCGATTAGAGTTTAGTCTGAATTCATCATTTGGCTGGTCTGACTGAAAACCCCTCGAAAAACCTCAGTCAGGATGACCGGCCTTTGGTTTCGAACCCTTCAAATGCAAAGGCAATAGTAGAGAAATCCCTGAATTTTAGTTTGTGGTATTCATTAACCAAATTTCCCTCTCGAAGGGATGTTTTCCCATTAGACAAAACAAAATGATAACTCGTACTTCCCCCACAAAAAATGGCAAATATTTTCATTATCTTAAATCTTTTGGTCAACTGATAATTCGTTAGGTGTGATGAAGAATAGGAGGCATGATGTATCGTATACGTTCGCATAATGTCCGCACTTTCTTTTTACTAAAATTGCGACGCCAAAATACGGCGCGGAATTTCCGCTGGTCGTTAAAAAAAAAACGCAATTTTTTTTTGGTCATTCCCTTTCGATATAAATTGCACCCCAAACCTCCTGTTTGGACTGCCTTTTTTTTTTTATTTGTTGGCTACTGAGTGAATTGCTGGCGACGATGTTATGACTGAAGGACACCTACACGAGAACGTAAGGATATACGAACGAAAATAAAAGTGCGAATACTCGTAACTTATATATTTTCAAGTAGAGAGGAAATCTGTGTGTGTTTTTTTTTAGGGCGCGGACATTTAAGCGGGTCACTTTTTCCTTTTAAAACATTACCTCTAAAGTTCAAGTGCGGACATTACATGAGCACGGATATTACGCTAGCTTATACGGTATTATATTTTTATATCATTTGACACCTTATTTGTTACAACTACCCCTCCCTTACAAGAAAAACTTTTCACAGAGGGCCGTGCTGGACAACTATAAACAGATGATATTCTGAATGAACCTTGAATATTGTGTTACGGAGAATGGAGTTTTAATTCAGTTTTTTGATTTCAATTATATTTTTATCACTGTTTGCATTTAACTTTCACTTGATTATTAATAGGAATTACGCTAATTCTACTAAAATTATATCGAGGACGAACGAGTTGTCGCTTCTAGTTCTGTTTTATTGGCACTTATGACGAGCTACAAATCGGAGGAGGGGGCAATATACGTTATACATATATTTTGTTTTATTCCAAAACGGTATTTGCACTGATTGTTTCTGTATGTTGATGTCACCTGACTTTTTGCTAGTATTGAATTGATGTTGTTTGATGCTTTTATTTTAAAAAAAGAACATAGCTGTCACTTCAGTTACGGTTCAATTCTATTGTGCGTGTATTAATTTATTAAACTTCCCCCCACTCACCCCCTACCTCCCCCCGCTTTTGTTTTCCAATTCCCTTTTTCGTAACCCACGCGTAAATACACAAAAGAGTTCGAAAATCGGATTAATTTCATTGATTGTGTTGATCAGTGTCGAATAAATGGAGTGGCCTTTTATATAACAGGAAGGGGAGGGGGGCCGGGTGTAAAAAGGGAGGCTTTTGTTTTAGCGAGAAAAATGACAAAATGACCTCCACCCCCACTTCCGTAATGTCATTTCTGGTGTTATTTGATCATTGTATTTTAATTAGTCTATGCCTCTCCAATCCCGTCAAAACATAACTGGTGTATATAGGAGCTAGTGGTATTTTTTTTTTCATCAGTAACAATAATAACAAAATGGAGCGATCAAAACTCGTTTTTGTCACGGTTCGCGGGAGGAGTTGAGTTAAGAGGGGAGAGGCAGGAAATATTTTGCACAATTAATCTCTTCGTCCGTCTCTTGCTTATTTGGTCACTCTCTTCTTTATTCTATGTATTTATGTGGATATAAATGTGCCTGTTTGTGTGTTCTCGTTTTGAGATTGATATCTGAAACATTAACCTTTCCAAAAATTAATAAATAAACTAAGAGTTTATGTAATGATTTTATAGACAAAACCAAAGCACCCTCATGTAAAATCAAATGTTTCTTTAAGAAATATCTAGAAAAAGAAAGAAAGAAAGACAATCAAAGTCATAGTTTCCCCCCATCTTTCAGACTACGAGGAATACAACAGTGTATGACTGATCTCTACTTGTAGTTACTGAGATCTTGTAGGGGAGGGGACAGAAAAACATACATACTAAGCCATTTCAAAAGACCTGTCAGTTTTAGAGCCAAAGGGACAGTAGAAAAATTTTGTGAATCAAGTTGTTTAAATCTCGCGAGTGATAATGTTAAAAAGTCTGACAAGGACCACTCGCCAGAGGTCAGAGCCCCACTTTGATGAAAATTCGTAGCAGGTACAGTGCCTAGGCAAACCTTCAAAGCCAAAATTATAGGTGATGCCGTCAACAAATAGCGATAGGGTAACCGAGAAAGATGGAACGTGGAGAGCAAGTAAATCGAATACAGAGTACGGAAAACCATTTTTCTTTTATAAACTGTTACATATATTGAAAGAAAATGGCTATGAATGGATACTGGACTGGAGGTGATACATGCTGGATGGTATGACAACAGTAACCGCCATCTTGAAAGCGACCATCTGGACTATGCTTCAAAATTTTAAATAGTAAGTGGGTCATGTGACGTATCAGTCTGTGCTTGAATGTTCTAAAAAAAACACACGGAAAGAAATTAGTTTTAACTAAGTCAAGATTTTGCTAGGTTGATGACCAAAAGGGTTGCCCACAACCCTTTCGAGACATGAAAGTACCTAATTCTGTAGGTAAATGGTAATCCATTGAAAAGGTTTAACAGAAATCAGGGTAAAAACAACCAATTCGTGGGTAGTCAGTTACCTACACGATTGGTACAAGAAGGAATAAACCAACAACACGGTTAATTTAAACAACATGATTAACCCACTGCTCGGTTATGCTAACCGTTTAATGTGCAGGTAAATTTAACCTTCTGAGAATTAGTTATTTTTTAACCTTGATGAGGGTTAGCTGAACCGAGTCTCATCTATACGAGATGGTGTTCGTTGAACTCTGAAGGGCTTCCACATGGAAGTTTTGTACCAACGCCAAAACGTTATGGTAAAGCTTTGGAGGTAATCTAGCAACCCTAAATCTAGGAATGTAGTGCTATATAAATTATTATTAATATTCTATTGATGAGAAAGTGTAATATGCAACATTGAGATTCATATAATGAATATCACAGTAGCGCAACTTGTGAAATACACGCATTATCGATCGTAAGCTTCAAGTGTTCGGTGGTGTAGTCGTTAGTGCTTCGGACTACAACGCATGCAGTCCCCGGTTCGATCCCAGCCCGGCGCGCATTTTTTCTTTTTTTCAAAGATAACTATAATAAGCTACATATAGTCTAAATCATAACAATAACTTACTTCCAGACGATTTTACCACATTTTTTTTTTTTTACAAATTTTCGTTGGGATGGGTTAAAATAACTAAATACAGTTGTTTATCACAACCCTTTAAAATAACCTACGTTGAGAGTTAAATCAACCCAAAGGATCTAACCTTTTTAGCTGGGTTGCGGTAACCTTGTACTTATTAGGCTCTATATTTACCAACTCACTCTGTTACATTAACCCATTTTTGGGTTGCTAGTAACCTTTTATTTATTTCCGTTCACAATGACAGAGTCAATTTGGGCATAACTCTTATCCTGTACGACTAAAGAACACGTGATATTGACCTGGAGAAGGTCACTTACACCTAACATTACGCCTTTTTGAAATTGGGGCTTCATCTTTCGTTAGTGAATTTAAAACTTTATAGTGCACTTCATGTTGCGGCCATGAGGATCATATTTTCCAATATAACGGTACCTCTTCTGTAGCCGTTTGGTTCTCGGTCCTTCAACTGTTTCAACAAAATGTTTTTTTTCATCATTTGAATCACACATTCTCCAGGTCTATTTCACGTGGTGTCATTTTGTCGTACAGGATTAGAGTTAGGCTAAAACTGACTTCGTCAATAGGTTGCTTGGAACATTCTAGCATAGATTAATATATCACATGATACACTTACTGTTCAAAAATTTTGAAGCATAGTGAAGATGATGGCCGCTTTCAAGATGGCGGTTACTGTCGTCATACCCTCCAACATGTATCACCTCCTGTCTGTCCAGTATCCACTAATAGCCATTTGCTTTCAATATATGTAACAGTTTATAAGCGAAAAGGGTTTTCCGTGCTCTGTATTCGATTAACTTGCTTTCTACTTTCCATCTTTCTCGGGTTCCCCTGTCGTTATTTGATGACAGCGCCTATGATTTTGGCTGTGAAGGTTTACCTAGGTACTGTACCTACATACGAACCTTCATCAAAATCGGGCTCTGATACCTGGCGAGTGTTCCTTGTGAGAACAAAGTAACATTTCGTGAGTACAAGGGTAAATTTCTTGAGTAGCTACAAATAAATGTTTTCAATTACGTTTTACAACTTTAGGAATAAACCTTGCACTAATGCATGTTTCTTAAACCCTAAATAAAATTCACTTCTTTTGAAATAACCACTATCTGCTAATACTGTTAATTATATATTTATTTACTCAAAATGTTCACATATTTAAACCACATTTTCAAAAACAAGTATCAAAAGTTTAATAAACACAATTATAAAGAAACTTATTACTTAATCATTCATCTGAATTTTCATAGGCGTATGATGCAAACAGCTCAGAATTTGTCTCGATCAGATTTGTTTGTTAGCCAGCACAAAGGAAAACTTTAGAAAAAATTATCTCACATTCTGCATTCGGAACTTTGTTTTGCTCTTTTCGATAGCGATATTTTCAGTGGCATGATATTTCACGTATTTGACTTGTTTTCACAAAGCCTTTCACCGCGAATACCGCCAAACGCACACCATGAATGTTCTTGTGATAATGTAGTTCGTAATTCCCCGCTAGATGGCAAACTATGTCCGCAAATATACTGCCATCAATGGAAGATAAAGTGTACTATATTCTAACATTCTCTGTGCTACGCGGATCCGATGATAGTTTTTTTAAAAAAAACTAATTCCATTTCTTCGATTGTATTTTCGTGAATGAATCAATAAAAATGATATTATTTCTTTAGTAGTGCTCAGAATTCGTGGATGAGAACAAAATGTCCAAATTTTGCATATATTTCGTGAGTTCAAAAGAACATTTTCAGGATATTTCTATCTACTCCTTGCAATTTCGGTGCGTTACTTGTCTTCCAGTATTTTCGCGTGACGTAACTTTTGCACTCAACTGTTTTTCTTCTATTGTTAAGCAAATTCACATTTCGAAAACTTGCACACTTTGTTTTCCATAATTCGTTCGTGAAGTCCACGATTCTGCAGAATTGTTGGCATGTGCAAGCTTCGATTCCGTACCACGTCCTCAGGGCTTATCCAGAATTCACGACATTCATTACAATAACCCTCAGCTGAGGAAAAATAAATAATCAACCAAAATTTCCCACACAGCAAAATCAGCTTGAATTAAGCTTGTTTTGGCCATGAAACGTGAAGCCAACAAGCTGAAAACAAGCTTGTCATGTAAAAGAAAAGGACTTGAATCATGCTTGATTTTTCAAAGGAACGAATTGCCTTGTTTAGGCAAGGGATAATCATGCTTGAAATTGGGTTGTTAAGTTCAAGCATATTTTATCTTGCAAAAAATCAAGGTTGTATCAAGATTGAATACTTGTCATATCACGTCAAGCCTAACACAGCAAAATCAAGGGAATTTCAACCTTGAATCAAGAAACAGTGCTATGTGGGTTAGAATTTTTTTCTTTTCGAGAAATAATGTGACAGTGAGTAAAAAATCTTCACAAATAAAACACTGTCTAATATCTTATGATCCTGACGTCAGTGAAAATAAGTACGAATGATAACTGTATTAAACACGAAGGGAAAGCCATTATTAAATAAAGGAATATAAGTCTCGAAATGCCTCTTATAAATGTAAATTGGAATCATGCTTGTCTAATATTATAGCAGAAACTGTCATCAAATTCTCCCTGAATGTAAATTCACCAAGCGCTATTTTCCCTAAGTCAATATAAACCAGGCGAGGAGCAATATGTATCTATTAATGCAGACAGAATTTACACTGCATTTAACCTGCCAAAACAATGTGCATCAGGACAATCAGGAGAAGAGGATTTGCCAGGGTCATTGTTGTAGTGAAGCAGAAAGATAAACAATATTCGCTGTTTAATCAATATGATAGAGCAGCAACTTGGTTACATGGTTGTTTAAACAGATTCTGTTGATCTTTCCATTCAATTTGATCGAGTTTCCACTCATCCCATGTTTCCGTTGTTCTGTTGTGTTCAGAAAGCTACAAGGAACAAAGAACAACATTGAAAATGGTTTTCTTTTCCACGTTATAAGAAATATTCGTTTCCTATTTTGAGAAGAGATGTTTCCACACTGTAAAACATTTTAGTACAGCTATTTTATGCTTTTTTTTGTACACTTTTTTTCTGGAAATTCTTAATATTGCGGGAAGTGTTTTAAGCCTATTGTGTCTTCCTGAATGTATATTTTGAACACCTCTTGTTCACTTAGTGTCTTCGTACATTAAAAGTGCAAAGGAGTATTAGGAAAATATTTAAAATGAACGTTCTGTTATGATTGCTACGTGTAATAAGGTAAAGGCACCAGTTCCCGGCATGTTAAGGTGGATTTTGCGGAAAGTGCCTTCTGTGGATCTATGTGTAAGAAACACCTCTCCTTTTTCACTTCAAACGATGATAAAACATGAATCCCTGTGCCCGTCACTGCCTCTGAAAAATAGGTGGTATAATGTACCCCCAGTTTATTAGAATCAGTGACGGACACAGGGATTCATATTTTACCATGATTTTATTTTATTAATCTGTTCCTTCTAAATCCAACCCTGGGTTCGCCACTGCCTCTCAATTCAAATGTACAGTTTTTACGGTGTACAGATAATTTTCAGCTGTCTGTCACGTTATGGAAGAACTTCATGCAAGATCGGTTTGATATAAACGAATAATTTGTTCCTGCAGTAACAACATGAAACGTGTTAGTCAAATACTCGGGTTCAATTTCCGGCGGATCCATTGAACGGAGTGGTTTGGAGCCCACTTTACCCCCCCAAAAAAACCTGTAGGTCCTGTCCTTAGAAACTCACCAGCTCATCGAGAACGTTAATAGCAATTCACTCACTCAACTACTCAAGTGACTAAGCTTTAGAGAGAAAAAAACTTTAAAGAACTGAATAGTTTTAAAAAAAGGATTTTTTTTTGGAGGGGGGGGTTCTGTTGAATTTAATTTGAAGCTATCGCTTAAATGTTTAAAAAGTATGTTTTATCTGTATTACTCGAAATTATATTTCGAAATGTTTTATGTATTTCATTTCGGAATACATACGAGTCTCAGAAATGACTACAAAAAGAATGTGAAGGAAATAATAACAATGAATAAAGGAGATGTAATTGCCATTACTTATGCTTCCTCATTTCGTCTATTAGTGGATGATAATTCCCAAAATAACCATCTCTTAATTGTTTCATTCTTGCCGGAGAAAAAAAAAGGATAGATTGAAAAATAGTCCCTAAAATCCCATCCCATCCCATCCGGCCGCCATTTCTAGATAACATAGTCCCTTTCTTTTGCTGCTGTTAGGACGTAGTCAAGCGGAAAACACACTTAAATGAACACACATACCGGAAGTCGCTTTTATTTAGATGAAAGAAAAAAGTGTTATGCATATTTAAAAGGGATTTTTTAAAAAATAAAACATTAAGAGGGGTGTTTGTAGATGCTTTGGAACCGTGGGGTGCGTTGTTGGGAGGGTGTAACTTCGAAGAGAAGCTGCTCCAGTTTGATACTAACATATCGTAGCTAATATTCATCGATTCGGGTTTAATGGATTACTCCAGTGTTCTTTTATTACAAAGCAGATTCACAGCTAATGTTTCTTTTTTCTGTCTAGCTCTTTTCGGAAAGGGGGAGGGGGATAAAACAAGTGACATAAGTGGAGATGAAAATGGAGCGTGGAGTGCTGGAAAAAGGAGTGCGGGGTGGGACCACCTAGTGAGTTTGGTCGTCATTGAGAATAGCTCTCTTGCAAAATTTAAATGTTCGTGTGTGTGTATATTTGCAGTTGACTGCATTTTATACGACTTAAGCGAAGAATACATATACAGGCAGTGCAAACAGAAGAAAAAATATACAGAACAAATGATTTGGAAAAACTTCAGTTTTTTTTTTTTTTACGTTTTGTTTCCTTTTTACTTGGCACAAAAGCTACGATTCTTTAGAATAAAATCCTCACACTTTTAACTATATTCTCTTCACTGCTAGAGGGTGCATATTTATTTATTTTAAGAGAAAGGTAAAAAAAAAATGTTTGGATACATAAAATAGTGTTTAATATGGGTTGAATTTCACAATATTTCATATTTCTTAATGCAGAAAAACGTAATTTAAGATTCTATGCGATTTCAAGTTTTACATGTGCGATTTTTTTGGTATGTAAATGCGAATTTGAGTAGAAACTGTAAATTACTGCATCTAAATTTGAATGTGTATTTATTGTTTTGTCCTTGAAAAAAACTACAAAAAAAAGTTCATCTAAAAATTCCAAATTTAAAATTTGATGGTACTTTTCAATTTACACCATATGATACATTAAAGATGCCCCCGTGTGTTTTTTCATATTTAAAAAAAAGTACTGAGCAAGTGACGACCAACAATAACATTTTGGAAAACGGCCTCGATAATATACATGAATACGTATGAATGAACTACTTTCAGATTGTTGAAATTGTTTTATTTTAGCTGAGAAATTTTAACGTTTGTAAGTGGCTTTCATACATCAGGGCTATAAATTATTCATTTATAAATAAACTCTTCAAATTGTGAGTTCGTTTTAAAGACATTCAAAAGTATTAGGGCAAGTCCAAGGTAGATGGCCGTAGTGTTTACGCTAAGAAATGAATGATTTGCAAAGAAAATGTATGAAAGAAAAGTTGAATGACTTTTCCTGAAGCTAAATTTGTACAGGAGCATCTTTTTTTTTCATGAGAAGAAAGAAAGCTCTCAGGGCTCGAAATCCTGGAAAACAGAAAAACAATACATTGACAATTTCTCCTCAGGTGTTCGGGGGAGATCGGCATATGGTTCCCTAAGGTACAAATACAGCTAAAAATTTAATTGAAAACATATACATTAAGCATTATAAACCCAAGTTCTTCAAAGAATTTAATGCAGTTCTTCTCTCGAAATTAAGTGAAAACATTGAGGAACAATTTTGTGGTCAAACATTGCTATCAACACAGATAATATTTTTGTGTTTATCACTACAGTTCATCAAAGAATTTAGGCTAATCAAGTTCTTCTATTAAGTCCAAAATAAAATTCAAACATGAGAAACAGTTTAGAAAACAAATATTTTCATCAACTCCAACAATAGGAGTAGCTAAAGTTCTTTTAGAAAAAACTGAAACTCTTGGAAAAAGTTCTGAAGAGAAATAGTTCAGAACTGTTATTCCTAATCCTTCGTGTTTCACTAAAGTTCTTCAAAGAACTTAGTCTAGTTAAGTTCTTCTATTAGGTCTACGTCCAAAGACAATTGAAACATTTAAAACCAAATTGAAAAACAAAACCACTTCCGTCAACACAAACCAATAGACCTACTTTAAGATTTTTAGCACTATTCCGTGCAAACATCAATGAACATAGTACACGTCTTATGAAGCCACTGTTCACAACGAGTACACTGAATTCCAACTAGCTCCTTTCCTTTGCACTACAATCAACACATTCATTAGTGAGACTTGTAAATACATCATTGTTGAACTCGTTATTTTTCTCGGTGCTCACCTCGAAACTGAAGCTGCTCCTTGACACAGATAATTTCCTAAGAATCTTCTGCTTTTGCTTCGAAGCCTGCCGACTTGCTATCTTTTCCTGGTCTGAGCCAAAATTGTTTAAAGACCGCAAAGAAAATTAAATTCAATGTTACCGAAAGGAGAAATTTAACTTATGCAGAATTACAACTCGTTGTGAACAGGGTGCTAGTTTTGCACCAAAGGTTTTATTCGTTAACAAATTCTTTGCTCACAAACACAGAGTGCCAGCAACAGACAGATCATTAGTTTCATCTATTCTTAAATTTTCATGAGATAAAATTGGAAAATAAGCTCAAAATACACAAAGTTAATTATATTGATTTTTTAAAAAATAATTATTTTTCACTTATCTGCTTAAATTATTCTCTTTTTCTGAATAACAAAGTAATTTCGTTTTATATTTTATTTCTTTTCAAAAAAACGAAAGTAAATTAATGCTTTTTTTTTACTTTCTTTTCATTCTCTTATTTTTAAAGCCTGAACTTAGAGTCTTTCAGAATTTCAATTTACTTCTCTCAATACAATCATTGTCAACATAAGAGTTTTGTCTCAATCTTCTTCATTTCTCCAGAAGATTTTATATTCGTTTCGTCTGCTTCTCTTTCATTCTCTATGAGAAGCTCAGATAAGCATGACACAATGTACTTATATGGCAAATAAAAGCTTTCTTTTCCTTCTTCTTTCTTTCTTTCTTTCTTTTCTTTTTTTTTAGGAAGGAAATTGTACCTCTTTTCTGTGACGTCTTTCTTTCGGCTGGTATGACTAACTCGTTCTGATGGGGAAATTTCTCCACGACGTAATGTTATCCGCTCGTTTTGAAGAAGGACGAAAAAGTCATGACCCCCTGAAGAAGATTTGTGACGTTCCCTCAGCGTCGGTGACAGCCCAATCTCTTCTTCAAAGAATGTGAAGAGCAATTTTCTGCCTGCATGCTAGAATAACCCTCCTGAGTTTGGCGTTACTACGTTTACATTACAGAATGATTTCACTTTTTTTTTTCGTTTGTTTTATCTTCGAGGACCTCACATCATAGTGGTTTTGTTCCTATGTACACATGAACATTTTTGTCCTACTTTGCATATCATTTTTTTTCTTTTCTTCCATACTAAAAATAAATACTACCTTCTCATATTTCCTTGATATTCGTTATATCTTTTTTCTCTCCACCTCAGTTCCTCTTACAATTTGTTTGATATGTTTCAACAAGTACTGTTCATATATACGAGGCATGTTCAAATAGTACGTCATTCTTGTCCATCAACTTTCTTTGTGGAGAGACCATGTCCTTCACAACAGCTTTCATTCGCTGTCTATAGTCATTTGTTTATTTCTCGAAATGGCTTGCTGTTCTTGATGCTACGACTGAAACATGAATTAAGAAAGTGCTGGAAGATCTAGGAAGACTTGTGAAGAACAACGTAGTAGAATCAAGGGAAAGAAAAAGGAATAGAATGGATAAATGTAAAGAAAAGGAACAACGGAATAATGATAAACACAAGAAAAGGATTGGAATAGTGATAAGCGTAAAGCAAAGAATGGAATAGTGATAAATATGAAGAAAAGGAATGGAAAAGTGAATGATCGTAAAGAAAAGGAATGCAATGATGATCTACACATAAGTAAAAGGTATGGAATGGTGATAAATGTAACGAAAAGAAATAGAATCTTGAAAAAGGTAAAGAAAAGAAATGAAATAGTGATGTATGTAAAGAAAGAGAATGAAATGTTGATAAGAAAGAGAAACAACAACGTTGGAAGATAAGAAATAGAACATTAATCAGCTTGAAATACTTGGGAAGTATAGTACCATTCAAAACATGAAGTGCAATCAATGGAAGACAAGAAAACGACAGGCGAAAGGGATGTTCACTTGTTCAGTATTAAAACGTTTTTTTTTTTTTGTGTACCAAGAAACGAAGAGTAGAGAACAGTAATTTAATGAATTGTTTGGGACATATTGTATTGTATTGTATTGTATGGAGAGGGAAAAAGAATATAGCAAATTATAATAAAAGAACGTAAAATGCTTTTAGATCCAAAAAATAGATTTAGAGATAAAAATGATTAAATTTTTTTGAGATTTTGTCCACAAACGAAAGTGCCATAAAAATACTTTAACAGAGCGTGAAAGTGTTTGCTAACCAAAATGATGCTTTTTAAATAAATAATAATAATGTTTTGAAGCCATCTCTAATGTAGAAAACGTTTGAAATAAAAAAAATGAATGTAACACAGTTTGGATTTTCGCATCTATAAGCAACAGCACAAGTTATTTCAATTTTGGATTTGATTGTATTTAAAGTGACTGACAGGTAAAGTTTGATGAAATAAATTGGTCAAAAGAGGAATAAAATCTTGAAAAGAATAACAAAATAGAGCAGTTCAGTCTGTTCTTCAGTTTTCTCTCTCCTGCCTGCTAGCTTATCACGTTTTCATTTTGTAAGATCTCTTACTATGATTTTTGGGTGTCTTGTACTTTAAACTGCTCTTTCAGTCTTCTTATCTTGCTGTCCTGTTTGGTTTGTTGTTTTCCCAGTTCCTCCTCCTATTTTTCACAGTCAATATGATCTGGACAGACATCCCTGATCTCATGGGAAGTTTTGAGACTCTCATTGAAGTGGTGAAAAACTGGCAAGATGAAAGGGAAAAGCTGAATAAGGTCATCTTTTTCCTTAACAGGGATGACATTTGGTCATTTGTACCTACAAGACTAGTAATTAGAATTAACTTGTTTTCCTCTTTTTGTAAAACTAACAATCCTGGATGGTTGTTCTTCATGTATTGTTGTTCTAAAGGGTATGACCCATAGGTTCGTGTTACCCATACTGAAGCAAACTTCACTTGTTTCCAACTGAAAGAATTGGCATCTGAATCTTGTTGGTAGTGTTGAAAGATTACCTTTGAGTAACGTTACAACGTCTAGCAACTTATACTGAGTCAGATCACCACAAATGGGATTTCTTCACACCTTCGCCTGTTGCATATTCAACGCTCTCATCTTCTCGCTTTAAATTCCGTTGCTAAACAATCTTTTATATTTTGGGCCGGTCACATTGCTAGACGAACAGATGGAAGGTGGACGACTAATGTACTACATTGGATTCCTAGAGGAAAGAAACGTCCGAGACGACGCCCAAATGCAAGATGGGTAGATGAAATCAAGCGTTTTACAGGAGCTACATGGATGAGCATAGCAGCAGACCAAGGTATGTGGAATGAAAAGGGGGAGGCCTTCATCCAGCAGTGGATAGAAAACGGCTGAATATAATGTACTGTTTCAGAACCTCTGGTACAAACTTCGGAAAATGAATCCTCACGTCAAAACAAGAAAAAATGTTGATATGAACACGCGCTCTATCATGCGTAGTTTCTGCGCTAGAGGGCCCCAAAGATGTCCAATACTATTTCAAGGTGATTTATTTCGAATATCTGTAGAGCTGGCGGCTCGTCGTTTCGTCAAAGAAATCCGACCTGCTCGTTCATAAAATGCACATGTCAGCAGTGACGGGAAAGTGCGCGAGGGATTCTCCGATTGGAGTGGAGGATTCACCAAGAATTGCACGGCGAATGCGGGTTGAACAGAGCAAGTAGACGATGACTTCCTATCAGAGTACAACATCACGTTGATTCCAAGGTGAAACCTCAAACAGATGCAAGATGGGGAAGAAATTAATAATGTTTTGCGTGGTTGCATAATTTCACTCGGGAATCCTTCGCACATTTTCCCATCACTTCTGACATGCACATTTTCGGAACGAGCAGGTCTGATTTCTTTGACGAAAAGATGAACGGTATTAAATATTTACAATAATTTTCTATAATTTGATCTTAAATATACAATTCTTTAACACTTCGTTTTACAGAAAAGTGAAAGTCGTCTTTTTTTTTTTTTTAATGAAACTGTTAAAGTTAATACTTCTGTCACTTCAAAGGGTATATCAAAATATAAGAAAACATACAATACCACCAAAAAATACTTTTCAATGACTGGTTGTTATATGCTTTTGCTAAGGAACACGAGCATTCCCTCAGCGTCGGAAGCAAGTCTGCGTTTTCTGTCACTTCTGACTGTTTCTCTTCTTAGGATTGCTCTCTCTCTCTCTCTCTGTCTGTCTGTTAGTCTCTCTCTCACTGACACACCGAAAATATTAAAAAAAATCAAGTATATGGTGCTTTTAAAAGTCACTGAGGGTTTGGCGGTTGTTTTGTAGTTTCAAACCTCTCAAAATCAGCATTCCATCCGTCATGGGTCGGTTCTTTCTCCTCTTTTTTTTCACGCATATTTGATCGATAATACAAATTGTACGTCTTCTTATTTTATGTTAGTATGTGGGTATCTGTATATATGTGTGTGTGTAGCTGGATAGCCATAAGGAGTAGTGAATTACTGACAGAACGTCGTTTTACAGGACCCGTCAGCCAAAGGACAGGGAGATTGACACAATGAAGAAAGAAATCAACCGATATCCTGAAACTTGAGACTAGGAGCTTCATTTAGGTGCAGCAGAGATCATGCCAGGGGTCGAAGAACTAAAGGATAATAAAATTTCTCACCAAACGATCTTTGATTTTTAGTCGGCTTCTCCCCAACACATAAAATCGGAAAACTTCCTTAATGGTATTTTTCTTTTCAATACTCAAGAATCCTTGTCCTAGTGTTATATTTAGAGAAAGGAATTTACTGTTCGTATTTTACTTACCCTGCGTATTTTTGCAACATAAAGCAAAGTGAGGGTGAAAAAAAGCAAATATAGGATGCGGTGGGGGTAAAATCGGACACTTTCCTGTCTCGATTCTTTAGTGTGTGTAACAATGCTTTCATTCAGTACTCAATATTTGTTAAGCCATTATGAATTTCTTCTATACTTCTGGAAATTTATATTTCAATAATTAAAGATGAGTTGTCACCAGAATTTCTCGATACGTCCGATACTTATTTCTAACCTTCGATACTTGATATTCGGTATTTGATATACGCTACTTTTTCACAATGTCTTTCAATGTATTAAATAAATCATACACTAATTAAAATTAAAATGTAGAAGTATTGCTTTCCCAAAATTTATAATTTAACTCTCTCCTGAATCTGTTCGAAAGGCCGTAAATAAAATTCAAATGCAAGAAGTTTTAAGATGTAAGTTATAGACCTAACGTTCTACCATGGGAGTATTTTCAAAGAAACATATTAGTGTCAACAAATTTCAAAGTATCGAAAAAGTATCAACATCATTACTTGAGGTATCAATCGATACCGATACTTTGCAAGTATCAGTGATATCGAAAGTATAGAAGAACACCTATATATATATATATATATATATATATATATATATATAAAACCGGGACAGGACCGGGAAACCGGGACTGTCGCCCCAAAAGGCTTCTGCCACTAACTGGGAGGAGACCCCTTAATTACTCTTGCTGAGACTTAAGGGAACCGACCGGGGTAGACGCCTAATGTCCAATCCATACGTTCACGTCGTGGGGCCTGTTAGTACCCAAGCAACTGCTTGGCGAACGAACATGGATGGGCTGCTCACCAACCCGCATTAGCTGACAGCGTGGTGAGTCAAATGTCAGCACCCCTCCTTTCTTTACATATGATGGTACAAGCAAGGAAACAGCCTCGGAGGCCCTCATTACCCGGAGGACGGAATGCAGCTGTCAACGGCAGCGGTCAGTCCTGCAGGAAGTCAGAGGGTCAAAATGCCCGGGTTTGGACTGTAGACTGCCAGGACACCGACACGGCAACTCGAACGGACCTATACGTTGCGACCCTCAACTGTAAGTCACTTGCAGGAGAGGACAAATTAGAAGAACTGCAGAATGAACTTAAGAGGATTAAGTGGGACATCATAGGACTATCAGAAGTGTGGAGGAAGAATGAAGAACAGTTGGAACTACCGTCAGGGCACACGTTCTACTACAAAGGAACAGAAACTGGAAAAGCGACAGGCGTTGGCTTTATAATTAATAAAGACCTGAAGTCACGAATCACAGAAATTGAAGGAATTTCAGATAGAATCGCACGGGTAGTAATAAAAATTAACAAGAGATACAGTATGGAAATTATACAAGTGTACGCTCCAACAACCTCGCACCCGGAGGAGGAAGTCGAAGACCTATACGAGGAGAT
>JAGDQP010023013.1:17059-29718 GCA_022664845.1 Lepisma saccharinum | reverse complement strand
TATAGCGTTGACTCTAGAAGTGGTAGTCCATTATATGTCCTGAAGTTACTACAAATTAAGGTAGCCAAACTGCAATGTGAAATCAGTTTTTCTCCACCTGCTTTCATTAAAGTCATAACGTTAATTTGGAGAAAACTAAGCACATATAATGGACTACCACTTCTAGAGTCAACGCTATAGCTTTCCCCAACCCTTCAGACCATGAGGAATCAACAGTTTGTAGTTCATCTCTGTATGACTTGTAGTTATTGAGATCTAGTAGGGGTTGAGTTGAAATGGGTCACCGGATCAATCGGCTCAAGTTTTTGACTGGGCCACCGAACCGTTATGTCCCGGAGGGCAAAGCAGAATTTGTAATTTTTGTCTTACTATACATTGATATGTTTGAACAGTGTTTCTTTGAGGAATGGTACGGACCCAGGGCTCGAAATGGATCGAAGCAGCCCGCAATGCTGTTCCGGTTCGTGAATATCTGGAACCTTCCTGTTCCATCTCGTCAATATTTCATAGACAAAAGAAGGACAATAGTATGTTAATGAAGGTGAAGCGTTCCGTTTCGTGAAAATTTCAATTTCAAGTCCTGCAGAGACCGAAGATTTTGTCCCCCCCCCCGTGCCTCGAAGGTGTGGAAATAGCTCCCCCTACGAAAAGGATATATTCTCAAACAATTTGTGAATTTCAATGTGAGAATATTTGACCAATTCAATCCACAGGAACAATACCAGCTCAAATGAGGGTGAAGACAAGATAACTGGGTCATATTGGCTCACCGGATCAATAGAGTCAAGATTCAATCATCAGGCCTCGGTGGTCACAGAATCAATCTGACCATTTGGATCAAAACCTTTTAACCGAATCACTCAAGTCATTCGGGGCAAGTTTCAAACGGGGCCGCCGGGTTACTAAACGTGACTTCCTTTCAGTTCTGCTAGGGGATGGTACAAATGGAAAATGTTTAAGCAGGTGAAAAGAACACCCCACCCTTTTAGACCATAAGGAAATCCAACGGCATATAAGTCATCTCCGTTTGACTTACTGAGATCTAGTGGGGGTACAGACAAAATAAATTGCATAACTTCCCGGTAATATTACGTAGTTGCAAATAATAGTGCTATAATTATGCCCAATTTCAAATGTTTATAAAAGAAAGATTTCAGAGTCATCTGATTAAAAAATGAAGGGTAAGTTTAGGTGAATGGTTTTTAAATCTGGCGTTCGATTAAATATCAACTTGAGTGAACGCAAGGGAAAGTTTGCAGTTTGTTTGCGAGAAACGCTATTAAATATCGACCTTTTTGACTTGGTCAATAATGTCAGATTTGCTTAATCTGTTTTCACTGAAGGTAGTATCACAAGGTGAGTTTCTTTATTAATTTTATTTAAGGCTGAATCCAAGTAGGTTTCCCGCCTTTTTCATTTTTCGTCAACTGTTCAAATTTGAGTGAAATTTAACAGAAAATAACTTTCACAAACTACCGTATAGTTTGTTTCTTGCGTCATTAATGAGTACCAGTATCTTTAAAGAAATCCTAACAGAAACTTCAAATCTATGTCAATAGACTTTTGGGACAGTTCCATGTCCCAAAAGTATGTTGACATAGTTTTGAATTTTCTGTTAACTTTAATTTCAAATTAATGGTATTCACTATTCAACTTTGTAACAAACTATAGTTTGTGGAAGTTATTTTCTGTTTAACTGCACTCAAATTTGAATTATTAACGAAAAACGAAAAAGGCGGGAAAACCTACTTGGATTCAGCCTTAAGATCTTTTGTCATGTTAGGCTCAGGCCACAAGGCTAGTTTCATTTTACGTACATTCGCCCTCCGTTTTGAACCAAATTTGATTGGGCCTACGTTAAAGTAATCAAACACGTCACAATGAAAAGCTGTGGCTACGGGCACGTCAGTCATAACTCCAATTTAGGCATGCCCATTGACGATGGAAGGTGTTGTAGACACGGCCGAAGCAAGACGAAGACATTTCCACTAAATCTGCCACAGTTTCAGATGCTGTCGTGACGTGACACTCGATTGGCAGTTGCGATGGTATGTATTAGAAAATGCATATATTTTGTTCGAAGTTTAGAACTTGTAGTATGCAACACACGAAAATGATTCAACGACGTACTAGCTCTTCCCAATAATGTCTTTCCCGATTCCAAGGATTTTTATTTTCTACGTTTTAAGGAATAAATGGGAGGAGCGAAACTCACAAAGAGGGTGTTCTTTCACTTAGAAGGGGGAGGGGATGAGTTCTTCCATTCCTGAAAATAAAAAGAATTCGAACATGCCACTAACTCGGCTTCGCTCACTAATGCCTGTTCGGCATAATATATTATTATGTAATTGAAGACCTGAATTGAAAAACATCCCAAATCCACGGGAGTCTATTTTTCAGGAGGAATGAAAAACAGTCCAGGATCTTCGTATGTTTCAGCGGAAATTATTTTGTGTTAGAAAAGGGTTTCTGTGGTAGGATTAGAATGTAGTCGCTCTTTGAGCATAGATACCGGCGAACAGAATAAAATGCAAATACGGAAAAAGTGGACTTGGGATGTGTTTAAATTCAGGTCTTCAATTATCGCGTTAAAATAAAAATACAAGGATCTATGCATTAGTAACTAATATCAGCATTGAGATACGTTTTCTTAATTAAAAATCAATTAAGTTTGCCCGCACGATGATAAAACCAAGGCTAAGCATGTTAAATTACCTATAAAAGTTAAAGGGATCATCAATTAAGTAATAACAGCTTTTTTGAAAGAAAAAATGACCTGCACGAGAATCGAACCCAGTCCTCCTACACAACAACCGACGCTCCACTACCTAGAGGGTCGAGTCCGCTCAAGGTAAATGATTTCGAAACTTTGTGTACAGCACACGACTGAGACTTGTTACGTAACGCTGGAACTGAATAGATAAAGTAACTAGAATTGTGAATGAGCACTATTCGACCTAGTTCCTTGGGTCTCTGCAGAGCTCACATGCCTACAATGTTGCCAGTGCAACTGACACCCAGCCCTACATTCGAGTCATAACTTGACGTGCCTGTAGCCACTACCAAAATGAAAAATATTTTCTCCATATTTAAAACTACCGCAACTAAAATACATAGCAATTATTAGGAATTATCTTTAAAAAAAAAAACAATGTTTTAGGGATTATTTCGGATCGTTGTTGAAAAAAGTACATGGCGGCAATTTAGTTGAAGTTACTTTTTTTCGCCGAAGTTTTTCCCCTATATACCCCACATCGGTGGCGCAGCTGTCAGCAAATGAACAATTTCTATGATGGAAATGTTACGTGAATATAGAGATGTTATTTAATTTGGTAGTCTGAAGAAACAAAAATTATTATTATCGTACAAACCAAGAATCGTTATTCGAATTGAACAAAATAAGATTAGCATTGAAGCAATGCTGCAAAATACAGCATCAGACCCCGATCAATGATCTTACTACTAGCGCCCTCTGTGAAACCATCGACGACGCGTTTCTGCAACTACGTAGGACGACTAGTGTGTAAAATAATTTTAAAGACATAATATGCAAGAGTGGTGCTGAGATATTGATCACCGGTGAAAATTGGGTAGTTTTTCCAATAACTTCTAACAGTTTTCTTGTGCATTTGAATAGAATTTTCGAACCGAGGCAATACTTAAGAAAATATTCTTCGTATTGATTATTTACTGCAACACTGCAGTGTGTGCTGGAGGTGAGTATGGGAGCTGCAAAAGTCGTATATTTAGATTTAATTTCAAGATCTTTTCTAATGTGCATCAGTGAAACGATTAGGAAATGATTTGGAAATTGTGCATTGATTATGCAAGGAAAACTAGTGAATTAGATTCGTTGCTAAATTCATGTCTGTATGTACCGGTGCCCAAGAAGGCATGTCTGCATTTAATTTAAAAATGAATTGGGTGATGCACTTTTGAATATCTGATTTGAAGTATAAGTAGTAAAGGAGAACGTTATTTGATCAATCTAATTGTATTTTGGGCTAAAAACTTTTGTTAGTATGTAACAAGGTTACGGTAAAAGTTAAAGTTTGTATGTTGTTGAGAGTTATTGATCACTTCCAACCGTACCGGCATGTTAAGCCTAACTGCTAGCAAGCAAGCATTATAGATGTTCAGAATTCGCTCGTGAATATAATTGTTTTCATTTCCGCATTAAATTTCCAGCATATTGTCTATATGAGAAGTCTTGTGCTTAAATTATCAACTAAAGTAAACGTATTTACTGTGCTCGTTGCCTTGTACGGAATAATTATCTGTACTGATACAAAAGATAAAATTTTCCGAGTTGCACAATCCAGTTAATTTTGAACCGGAACAAACACTGGTAGTAGTAGTTAACAGAGGTACGTTAAGTTTGTTGACCGAGCGAACATTTTTTCATTATACGCAACGTACTTGCCTTTAATACACAACTTGTAATCGACTTACAGGCTGAGACTGCTAAATAGTCTGACGTACTTTCCGCACTTAATTGCAGTTCACGTTTCCATGACTGGAAAAATTTTGTTGCGATTCAACACTTCCTCACGATGGAAGTATTACATTTGTGGAGAACCTAAAGTACACGTAACCCAAATATTTGAGTAGGAAAGGCTCCTTGTACTCTATATACAAGTGACTAGTTCCGTTGTTAAATATCGTTTCATAAAGCAATTGAGATCCCTTCAACGTTTTCGCCAAGTATCTCGATGTACTTTGTACACGCGTGTAGGTTAGTTCGATACCATGCGAAGGTAATACTAGTGGCGTCACTTCGTGTTATAAATGACTATTTTGCAACAAAATTCGAGAAAGAGAAGGCGGGTTAGAAAAGTCAGGTTAGTTTTTTTTTCATTGTATGCTATGCACATTGCCTTTAACACACACCATATACTCTGCCTGAATGCCAAAGGTGCCAGATAGTTACAGGTACCTTTACCCCCTATTTAACACTTTCATTAGACGAAGCTGTTATATTTTTCATTTCAACACTCCCACACGCCTAGGAAACATTACATTAATCCTGTAAATTTTATAGTTTTGGGGGAACCTAAACTATAATGTACCTTTTATTTCTGTAGTTTTGATGCAAAGTGCAAAACTAGGTATCGATACCCAAAACTGTAATTCCTTGTGTAAATAACACTTTATACATCACGTGCAAGGGTTCTTTGGTAGTAAAATTATACCTACTAGTTCCTTACGTGGTCAATACTTCTAATGCTTCACTTTTCATTGCTGGCGGCTTGCTTCCGGTTTGTGGTAAATGGTTACTATTAAGTTCCAAATACGTTTCCTCTTTGCAGATCAAATTTATATTTTTAAGTTAAATACAGTTTTTGTTACGGTATGTTATCTAAATCCTGTATGCAATTTCATGTGCTGAAAAGAAGATTGAGTACGTTAGCCAAGAATCCGTTAAATTGGGTTACTATATGAAATTATGTGAATAATTGTAACAGCGCCGTTTCGTTGTTGTCATACTTGCGTATAACTTGAAATATTACAGCCAGTTCAAACAGTAGAAACATTTCCACGTGTAGATTAACGTTCGACCTATTTTTCCCGCCTAAATTCCCGTACGGGGTAGCAGTGTCAAAGGATTTATTCATTTAATTTATTTATTAGAAATTAGCACGGATACAGCAAACGGACGACTTGGTCGATGTAGCCCCTTGTTTGAAATAACCCCGGACGAGCGTAATTAATACAATCCAATTTTAAGACAGGGCTGAGAGGTACAATAACATCGAATACTAACTAAGGGCAAGGGTGTAGATGACTGACCCGTTGTGTGAAGGACATTAAGGCTCCTCACTACTCCCTCCCCCGCTTTTTAACATTTTTTCAAAATCTGCATTATCAAAATTTTAAAAAGATCGGTCTCTAGTACTAACAAATTACTATTTGAAATACAATGGACAGCGATCTCGAAATCTTGTCCATTGATGAATGATTCGTTGTCAAAGATTATGACGTCATTATTTAATTGACAATAGATCACTCATTAATGGACAAGATCTCGAGTTCGCTGTCCATTGTATTTCGTAGTAATTTATAAGTACTAGAGATGTATCTTCTTAGAAGTTTGATGACGCTATTAGATTTCGAAATATTTTGAAAAATGTTTAAAAAGTGGGGCGGTGGTAGCGAGGAGCCTTAATAACCCTACCGAACCAAACCAAACCAAACCTAACCTACCCTTCCGTAATCTAGATGCTATTTATTCAGTTTAGAATGCAAACAAACCAAATTTTACCTAACCTTTAGACCTAAATCGCGAGGGGGGTGGTGGTGGTGGTGGGGTAGCCATCTACCCCCTTCACAACGTGGCAAAACAAGCTTGTCCGAAGAAGGGTTTACCAAGAAATTAGGTCATCTGGTGATTTCTGTTTATAAATATCGTATATCGAAATGGAGAGATGCTACTATATTTTATAGACAAATCACCGCCTGACTTAATTTCATGGTAATTAATAAGATTAGACAGAGAAAATTGGTTCTCTGAATTACCATTGATTTTCCCATAAGCAAGGTTCACTGTTGAATTTTAAGGCATTACTTCCAAAGGTGGTCGGCCGTCTGGTTTTCGACTGAAAACCTGATGAAAGCTACGAAAATTTAAAAATCATCCATCTTTACGTCCAGTTCACTGATTTTCTGTTGTTCACATTTATTATTAATAATTGCTTTCTTACATTTTTCGTACATCATCTTAAATTAGTGACCATGGGAACGTGGAGGTTAGGTTAGGTAAGATAAGGTTTGGTGCGGTCATGTATCTTTACACTTTCTGTTCTCACATACGTCACAGTTCTTTTCACCTGTAGCAATGTTCACAATGTAAATATATACTCGTAACTTTCCCACAATCCAATCATATGGTAACCTTCCGCCAAGTAGTTCCCTCCGCTTCCCAAATAGTTCCATGTTTATCACCGATTATACAATAATATAAACTCAATTTTCGTTCTTTTTATATATTATTAGCCACACCAACGAGCAAATTATCCATTTCTTCCCGGGAAATTTTCTAAATTTTACTAGAAACGGCCGACCAACTTTGGAAGTTAACTCAGTTTTAACCTCCCAAAAGGGGTTTCTCACACGAATTAATGTAGAGTTTTGGATAAAAGAATTTCGGGAATGCTTCTCAATCTGTTTTGGTTTTAAGGTAGCTTTTCATTTTAAAAATAAATTGCCCATGTGTGTTATAATTTTGATGTTTTGACTTTTAAAAAATCTAGGGGAATTTTTGCTTTTACCTGTCATGTTCACCCTTTTTTCACTTTATATTTACCCAGTTAATGCCCACTAAGTCTGGATCTGTTGTGATGCAGATGTGATCTTGTAATAAGTTGCCCAATTTTAAATAATTTTTGCTACAAAATTTTACTTTTGTCATTATCCCCTCTACATTTATAGTTACATCCAATGAAATACGTGTTTCAATACTACAGTGCCTTCTAATATTTCTAATTTCCGACGTTATATTAATTTCTTAAAGTTTACTAAATTTTTACAACCAAAAATTACCATTTTTTCCTTACCGTTACGCCTTCAGGATGTATA
The DNA here is from genome assembly GCA_022664845.1 of Lepisma saccharinum. NCBI lineage: Eukaryota > Metazoa > Arthropoda > Insecta > Zygentoma > Lepismatidae > Lepisma > Lepisma saccharinum. The sequence continues at coordinate 22,143 of JAGDQP010023013.1, read as the reverse complement.
TCATCCTGAGGCCTTGTTACTGGACGACGAGACTGGGCAGTGTAAGTGTAAAAATGTTTTTTTTTTTATTTTCCAAAAAATATTTTCACAAACTATTTTCTTCCTGTAATACATACGCCATTTTCTGTTGTAATAATTAGTTTTCAGTAACTGAATAATTGCTAGGCTAGTATTTTTTGTCGTGGTTAGTAGAGAAATTATTAAATGTGGAGACCTCGTACTGTGTTAACAAACTGGAAATTTTTGATTGGGATTTCTGTAATCCAACCTGAAATCAATAGCTCATTTACCATCGAAGTAGGACAGATTTATGCTCAGTAGTATCCATTCATCTCATCAACCTAAGTGTCGGTACCAGATTAGGTTTTTGGGCTAGGTAAAGTAACTATTGGCGCACTCCTAATCTTAATGAATGACCTAAAGACATCGTCATATATTTAAACTGGTATTTAATGTATGAGTTCCCAATCAAGAAGTTCCGCTGCTTAGTTCTTCGATAATTTGTACTACTTTCGTGAGCTAAACAATGACCACTTCGCATTGTAGCGTTTCCTATAAGAGTTTGCAACAATACAGATTACGCATCACACCAGCCATCCAGCCCATCTGGATAGACGTGCTCGATCGTGAGTGGCAATATCGCCTTGATGTCTGCTACATGATAACGATGCATTATCATGTCACCGAGTGGACGTAGCTTAGTTGGGTAGCATTGGCTTCGCATTCTGGAGGTGCTGGGTACGATATCTGCTGCGACCGAACTATCCTTTTTTTCGGTCAGCAGATTACTTCATGCATTTTCCTCCCTACCCTGTCCCGGGCTGAAAGCCTGAATGCTATAAATAAAACTACGAGGGGCGCACGTCGAGTGACTGTGAGGTGAGCTTAAGTATATTGTAACCAATTCCATGTACAGACTTCTATAGACAGTGAAGACTTCATACCTGTTTATATTCATGAATGGATAAGCTGTGCTAAATGTCTCTCTTCAGGTTAAACGGTTGAAGAGAATATAATCGGGAAGCTGATTGCAAGCGGTTATGTATTCCCTTTCATTGGTTTGATTTTAACTGTTCTGTTGATGTTTCACTTACCAATAGTAGCATTCCATGGAAAAACCCATATACCAAAAGGTCCTGTTTGCCTAGCTTTCAAAGACCGAACTTACTCCTCAATTTTCAAGGAAAGAAATAAGATTGAGTCATCATGTCATTGAAGTTTGGTATCTATCTTGATAATTCATTAAAAATGCTATAGAAACCTGAGTGATGTCCTTCCAGGGCCATTTTTGAAGTAAGAATTATTTTGTCACAAACCGATGGTAGTTAATAACTCAAAACTTCTTGTTTTACCAATGAAACTGTGATACTACTTTTCCGCGTCATTCTTGAGATCGGGAGACGAGCTTGACGATTTTGTGGTTGGAAAAACTGTGTAACCTGTTCGTTAAACCAAATCAGTCGTATGAACGTTATCGGTCTACATGTGTTTGCCGTATGAAATGTTCTTTAATTTGAAAGGAAAACGAAATCCACACTAAGCCTAGTGTCAGGGCTCGAAATTTTTTTTTTTTTTTTAACCTAGGCGCCAGTTCTGAAAACAGTCACCACAATTACATTGATGCATTGGCCTACATGGTTTGGCCTTAAAATACAATTACTGGTAGGCGCCAGACTTATATTTTCAGACGACATGGTGCCCGGGATGTTTCAAGCCTGATCTCCTGTTCGGTCGAGTGTTCGCGTCAACAGTAGTTTTTTTTTATTATTATTATTTCTCGCTGCTGACAGACAGAACAAAGACGCCCTAATCTTTGTTCATTATACATGCTTGTTTTCTGTTCGTTAAACACCCGACACCATTTACGTACATTTCATTTCGTTCATTACACCTTCTCCGTACATTTTAACTAGTTGCTGAAATTCAAGTGGGCTTACATATCCTTTTGTAGACTATTACTCTACTTGCTGTGATCCCTTTTCATATTAATATAGGGTGACAGATTTATGAAATGTAGAAACAGAACATTTCATAAATGTAAACATAAATTACCGAAACAAAATAGGACACTTAGAATTAAAAAGATTTCTGAAATTATGATCAGACTGATTCCATTTCAAATCGTCCAGGGTGGTCCACACGACTGTCTCAGATTTCATTCATAATTTTTATATGGGATCTACGTGCAAAATTATTAGACCCATATTTTTTCTTTTTACATAAAAAAAAATGTCCTTCGATTTATAGGCTTTCAAAATGGCCGGCCTCAGCACGAGTAGTTCGAAAAAAAAAAGTCAAGTTTAAAAGTTTATTATGGAGAAACTAATGTACTTAGTAGTATAAGCTGAATGATAGGAAGAAAAAGTAGTGTGCTTCAGTGGAGGGTAAAAATTCCTCTGCTCCAATAGGATTCTCGCAATGGTGCCAACTTTTGAGATTTTTTTTTCTAACTTTAGATAAAAAAAAATATTGGTACACGTGGGGTCGTACGACCATTTGCTTCCACCATCATAAGCACCTCTATAAATTGTTTTAAAACTGAAGGGTTTGCGTTTCTGATCCTTACGTCTCAAGTTACAGCGTCATGTAAAGCTGAAAAAATCATTGAGTCGCCATGTTTGTACGCCATTTTCTCAAAAAACCTACCTTTTAAAAATCGGAATTTTTTACTAGTATTCGAGAAGTGCCTGAACATTAATATCCTTTTTTACCGTTTGTGCTGCCCGAGCCCCTAACCTTCGCAATTAATTATTGAAATCTCGATTTTTTTGCTCGTGACACTGATTTTCTAGTGGTTAGAAATAATCCTATATACAAACTTGGCACCCATAAGTATCACGAAAATGATCCAAAAAAGGATATTTGTTCAGGTAACAAAATACCTGTGGCAGAGTGAAATAGGACGAAATCAGTGTTGCCAAGCCATCCCAAGGTTTGTTTTTCAAATGGTACTAGGTCTGCTGTAGGCGATGAGGAAGCCCATGATATGAGATATCATTGTTGCTAACTTATGCAGCTATAATGGATCAAAGTTCAAAGAAGAGAACCAGAACAACAAAAGGAAGAACTGTAAATTATGTAGACAATAGAAAAGTATGTACTATACGTTGTCTTTTATTCTCTTGGATGTAATATGTATGTCGATTTACTGAATGACTCATAGTATAAGAATACTATTGACAGAGCTAGTAAATACGTTACAATAACCAAACGATAAAATATTAAACTCTGTTATTGTTAAATTATTAACACGAAGGTAATGTTAAAAAAGTAGTATCAAGACAATGTTTTCAGTGTTAAAATTCCATGTGATTTTCACATGAATATTGTCTGTTAATGAGAAACTATAACTGATTCAAATAATATACAAGAATGGCTTTTAAAACTGTTTGTTTAAATATTTATATTATTATTACTTCACTAAGGATACGGCGGATGAATATGAATAATGATTTAAACAAAGGAAGAAACTTTCATGCAACTTGTCGCAGATATTTAACCCTTAACGGTACTAATGAACCCACAACCAAATAAACTGTGAATGGTGCTTTTCTGCCTGAACAAAAAATTAACATTGTCAAATGGAATATTAAGAACAGAATTCTAATGAATTTGTGCCTAAACGGCTTATCGCTTACCCTGTAGGCGCCCAGAATTTGGACTGGGTTCAACAGACCCTCCCCTTAATAATGCATGTTACTCTTTCTTTATCCCACTGAAAATATCATTACAGATGTGTGTTTGTTTTCTGCTAGCAATAAACACTGGTATATCTGGACTTCGCAACACTGATAATTTACGCGCCAGTTAGTTTGATATTGATGAACGTAATCGTTGGATTTGCACTTTGCAGTATTGAAAAGAAAGTAATTTGTTGAATGTTTTGAAGTCTAATTTTGTTTGTGCAGAGTGTCGTAATGCATAGTAATAACAGCGAATGTGTTATTTAATTATCTAAAATTGAGATGTCTGTAAAACGTGTTACAGTATACTTGCGACTAGCGACAGGAAGAGTGCACGAGGCTGAGCCATTCTCGCGCATGCGCATTACACTTTAAAATAAATATTACTTCCAAGCAGGTGCTTCCAGTTGCCAATTTAGCTTTTTGGTAGTATGTCGGAAAGCTAATCCAAGGAATCGGGGCTCGAATCCTGGTGTAGTTTTGTTTGTTTGTTTTTTCTTAATGAAAATAACTTTTCTCTTTATATATATATATATATATTTATTTTTAAACGCATTAGGAGATGTAATAAAATTGGTGAACAAACACATGTGGAGGTTAGGTAAGTCAGGTACGGTATTTTTCTATTGCACACACGATTAACTCGTGTTTTCACACGTGTTTCGAAACCACCTGTGTAGTATCAACTCCCAGCTGTGCTTGGACTTTCCTTTAATATTAATGATATCTTGCACCTACAGAGGCTCGGTGTAAAATATCGGGAAGTTTCCTTCATTCCAGCTTCGATATTATTTATTCCGTGTGAGATGTTCACCATTATGAGACACACATCAAGAGTGGAAGGTGTGTGATTGGGAAGCGGATCGAATGGGTGGCGCAATGGTTAACGCATTGGGACGGTTGGTTACCCAAAGGTCCCGGCTTCGATCCCCGGTCCAGTCACTTACTTTTCACTCTTTAATATTAATTATATCTGCACCTACAGATGCTCGGTGTATATAAAATCGGAAGATTCCTCCATTTCAACTCTGTAATTATTTCCTCCGTGTGAGATGAGATACAGGAAAGTCCAACCACAACTCGGATTTGTGATACTACCCAGGTGGTTTCGACAGAGAACATCGACATCAAGAGTGGAAGGTGTGTGATTGGAAGCGGATTGACTAGGTAGAGCAGGGGTTAGTATATTGGGACGGTTACCCAAAGTTCCCAGGTTCGATCCCCGGTCCAGTCACATACTTTTCACTCTTTAATATTAATAAACATATATTGTTGTTTCATAAACATAGTCAGACATTTATCATATTGTCAAATATATTTCATGATTTGTCAAAATATTTGTCGTTGCCATAGTTGCAGCTTTCTCTCTCTCTCTCTCTCTCTCTCTCTCTCTCTCTCTCT
>JAGDQP010023013.1:6304-16659 GCA_022664845.1 Lepisma saccharinum | reverse complement strand
TTATATCTGTAATGAAAAATGGATGCACTGAGTATAGGATATTGTGTACATTTTGTGTATGTTAGCAATGGTAAACATAATACATAGCAATGAAATGCCATTTCTAACCACCAGAAAATCATAATGTCACGAATACAAAAATCGAAATTTCAATAATTAATTGCGAAGGTTAGGGGCTCGGGCCGCACAAACGGTTGAAGGATATTAATCTTCAGGCACTTCTCGAATACTAGTAAAAAAAATTCAGATTTTTAAAAGGTAGGGTGTTTTTTTTTTTTACGCTTTTTTTTGAGAAAATGGCGTCCAAACATGGCGACTTCATAATCATGACGCTCTAACTTGAGACGTAATGATCAGAAACTCATACCCTTCACAGTTTTAACACACTTTGTAGAGGTGCTTATGATGGTGGAAGCAAATGGTCGTACGACCCATGGATACCGAATTTTTTTTATCTAAAGTTAGAAAAATCTCAAAAGTTGGCAACATTGCGAGTTAATTGCGCTTAATCCTATTGGAGCACCAGGGGAAATTTTACCCTCCACTGAAGCACACTACTAAGTACATTAGTTTCTCCATAATAAACTTTAAGTTTTGCTCTTTTGAACTACTCGTGCTGAGGACGGCCATTTTGAAAGGAAGGAAAAATTTGGGGGGGGGGGGGGAGAGAAAATATGGGTCTAATAATTTTGCACGTAGATCTCGTGTAAAAAAAAATATGAAAGAAATCTGAGACCATGATGGAGATTATTTTACTCTTGTCTGGACGATTTGAAATGGAATCAGTCATCAATGTTCTAGCAACAGCTTTTCGGAAAAACTTGGTGGCTTTACCAACATTCGTTAAGAGCCGAATGGATAGTTCACAACTTCAGGCGCTTAAGGTTACATAATGATCGTTAAATTCTTAACGAAGATTGGTGCCTCCCACCCTTATAATAAGTGTTTTCATCACTGCAAAACCAAGTGGAGACAGAAGCACGCGGAAGAGAAAGCGATCACAGGCCGACTCTCTCCGATTCGTTGTTCACAGCGCAAACAGGGGAATATATTTCACTTTTTACGCAGGTTGCCATGTTTTTCCATTAAAATTTTGCTCGTTAAGCTCGTTTATTGAAAACGCCAGAGCTACAGAAAGATCTCAGTTTATTTTCCCATATCTTGTGAAATAGGCTACCTTGAACGTATTGGACAGAAGTGTTTACATTCAATAGTTGTTGTATTGTGTTTCGGATGAATTACGTACAGCTGAGCTATCGTTTTAAATTCATTTTGCATACATAGAGCCATTTTATACAACTTTCCAAGCGGAGCTGCTCTTTCACCGTTCCTGCATGCTGAACTCCTCCGAATTCTTTGTTCAACAATGAAACGTTTGGTTGTGGAGTTCATTTCCAAAAGGTACAAAATCCATCTCAACAAATTGTGGAGGTAATAAAATAGAAACACGTAAAGTTCCTAACATTAAAGTGACTTTATTCTTTCCTCACACATTCTAAGGAAACAGTCACTTTAATTTTAGGAACTCTGCATGCTCTTCTTTTTCATTTCCTCAACAGTTTGTTGAGATGGATTTGGTACCTTTTGGAAACAAACTCCACAATTGTTTATTACATGCGAGTGGTTTATTAAAAAGTTCAAATTTTATTGTCCTCAGGAATATTCGGTTAGGGCCCGAAACCAGAGAGGATCTCAGGAAGGTTACTAATGTTACTGGAGGTGAAATACTTAGATTTTGCATTGAATACCATAAAGGTCTAAAATGATTTGTCGAGAAACTTATAAAAGGATCACTATTGAAGTTTAAATTACAAAACCGATATCTTGCATGAATCCTGAAATTATATCCAACAATCCAGATATTTCTTTTAGATGTCTGTTTTTCTGCCTTCACTCCTCGTCCAGAATTAGTGAATGGCATGCAGTAGATCGGACTGGATAGGTAGAGAATGCGAGAATTTGATTTGAGTGTGTTAACTGAGAGAACAGTGTACTTTCGAGACTCTGGGGTTGGTCAAATGTGTGAAAATGTCGATTTTGTACTTCCTATTTATTTGAAATACCTTCCGTTTCTTTAATTTGAGGAAAAATTGAACATATAGAAAATCGGGGAAAAAAGTAGATTTCCACTTGGAAAAGTCAGGGAATTTGAAAATCCTTAAAGAGTGGTCACCCTGCATATAGAATTTATTGAGGTTGATAAGTGAAACCTTCCGGTAATTTTTTTATATTCCAGAAGGTCATTCCCGACGATAAGTGGTATCGCCTTGGTATTTGATTTCCGGAGAGATTACACGTGATTCGGAACCTACTTAAAATTGCAATCTTGTCCATAGAACCTCTTCCTCTTACCATGGTAGACAAACCACGATCGGTTTACCATGGTCCTAATAGTGCTGAGATACGAAAATTGGTTGGTTTGCATTTAAGTATGGATGAGTCTTCAAAGATACGTAATGATAGGGTAAAGCGGCAGAATTTTATGGATCGTTAGTTTTTTGTCGCATTGTAACTGCAACCGAAAATCGATTTTCTAACGGCTAAATGCTCGAGGTTACGGGCACGTTTTCTCATGCGTAATCTTACTGAAGGTACTAAGTAGAGAGGGGTATACAGTAACAAATTATTTAAAATCGTATTTGAATGTTTTAAAATAGTAATCAAGTTGTTTCACAAGCTGGAAATTTCGAAATATTGCGCCAAGGTATGAAGGGGGTAGTTTCAGCGCGAGGTAACCGATGTGTAATTTTGAAACGAACGAGGAGTTAGTCCACAATATTCTCATTGTTTCATTCGTACAATCGACAATTAAGAGCCCTTCAAAGTAGACCTGGGTCGAAGAATCGAGCGGAAGTTCAAAATCAACCTAAAATTTTTACCGGATTTCTCGTCTTGTCCTGATAGCAGTTTGTTGTTACATCTTAAATATTATGACAGATTGTTGTCTGAACTGGAGAAACATCTCGTCTTACGTTGTAGCATTAGAGATATACATTATGCGGCAAAATTAACACCCTTTTTGCCGGGCAGTGTTGTGCAAAGAGTATACAAAACTTTAGTGATTATTTTTTCATTATAAGTAATATAATTATTGTATCGTTGCTAAGATAACATGGGATTTACTATCTCTCCAATACACACAATTGTGACGATTGATGTTTTTTTAGTTTAAATGTAGCTTCATCAGGAGTTTTATTCTCCTCTAATTTTTTTCCAAACAAAATTCACAGAAATTCTACCCTCCTAACCGTATTTCCCTCCTACAAGGACTGTAACACACGTGGTATGTATGGTCTTATGTTCAATTGTTTCATCAACCTACAAACACTTCGAGCACTTATACTCATTTCTAGTGATAAACGCCTAGATGACTTCTGTTGCGTGCGCTGCAATAATCCCCGTAACCTTTTTATAGGTAGAAAATGGTCATCCTGATATTGAATCACTCACGCTTCCAGTACTCTCAAAATTTTCTGAAGCTGCTTCTTATAGTACGGCTTTGCACCTGCAGAATACGATATTATTCTGCTAAGAACCGAGCGGTTAGTGCTCCAATGCCTTTATTTCCATAATACAGTTTGAACCAATCGCAATCGTTTTTCTTTTGTTAGACAATGCGGTATTTTACCTCAAGGAATCTGAAAAAAAATATAAGGAATAGTAATTACAACGATAGAATAATTATATTATTAATAAAGAATGAAAAAATAATCAATAAATACTCTTTGCACAACACTGCCCTGCAAAAAGTGCATTACTTTTGACACCCTGTAGTATTGAATAGTTTAACTTGAAAGGAAACTTAGACATTCATCGGAAAAACTCGACTTTGAAATTTTTGATTGTAAGGTTGCATAGTTGAAAGCACTAGATGTCTATACTAAATTCTTAAATTTTAGCAAGACCAACGTATTTGTAAGTAATTTTAGCGTTAGTACGAGGCCAGTTCAAATAGTGAAGCCAAAATGTCAATAGTTTCATATCTATTGAATGTATATGTACGTAAGATTCTTGAATTTAATCCAATTGATGAGTAATAATTTGGTCCTCACAGTTTCCAGCGCGAATGAGCTTTGAATTGAATTCTTTTAATGGGGTTTAGCCTTTCTTGGGTCGGGTCGAGATAGGAGAGGGTGTGGGAAGTCGACCAAGATATAGTTTGAGGGTACCATTTCAGTGTTAATCTGGTGTGACTGAGGAGAAACTTCAGACAAACCCGCAGCTGGGTTTCATTTTCAGACTTCATAAATGTTATCACATGCATTTTATCATTATAATGTACATTTTATTGAAATTTCTGTATGTTCACAAAATACTCATGAGTACGTGAGCTATCAATACTAACAATTTGATTATTAACATTTATTTATAGAAGCTTACAATGTCCAGTCGGTAAGATTTATCTGTGTATACTGTCTTGAAATAGCTTAATTTTCTACTTTGTACTCACATTCAAGCGCAACAATGTATATATATGTATATACAGGGTGTCCATAAAGTCCGTTGCCACCCCGTATATCTTCGAAACAACTGCGAATATGGGCAAACGCAAAAACACATATTTCATTATTTTGAGGGGCTTGAATTTTGAGCAATAAAAGTCCCACCCCAGACCCCCCAAATTGGGGTACGGGGGGTCAACTCGAAAATTTCAAATGGCAAAGGGGGTCGAGTAATAATATATCGTTTGAAAGATCTCGACAAAAGAAATATTTTGCCGAAAGTTTCAAGTCGCTGTGTTGATCCCATCCAAAATGGCGGCTGTCACATTTCGTGTCCATAAAGTCCGTTGCCACCCCGTGTATCTTCAAAAAGACTAGTAATATAAAAAAACGCAAAAACACGTCCTTCATTATTTTAAGGGGTTAACATTTTGAGCTATAAAGTTCCACTCCGTGCCCCCTAGGGGGGAGTAAACGGAGTTCAGTGTGTACGTGAAAATGCCAAATGACAAAAGTGGTCGAGTGATACCTAGTGTCAACGGGTTTGACACAAGTAATAATTTGGGGAACCTTAGAATTTTAAATTGTTCCATATTCCAAATGGCAGTAAGATGAAAGTTATAAAACGAAACTTCTATTCTTCACTCAGACATCAAGAGGTCTAGAAGTTACTGTATCTAACTGTTGTTGTTATGATTCGTTTCGAAGTTCTAGCGTACCCACAAGTATGCTCCTATGTTAGTCCATAGTTTTGTATTGCTAGGAACATTTCGAAACATCTTATTTTTTTTTTAAATTTTCTTTATGAGAGTTTGCTGATGAATGTGAATTGTGAATGTTGTGAAGAGGTTCCAAATTGCTGATAATGTGTTTTCCAGCTTATTCCTACGTACATATGCCTTAACCACTAAATGGTGTCTTTCCAGTTACACATTGCTGATGAAAGTTTCGGAGATACACGAATTGTGGTTACTTATTTATAGGCTCAACATGTAGAAACTATTTAGTGGTTAAGGCATATGTACGTAGGAACATGCTGGAAAACTTATTGTCAGCAATTTGGAACCTCTTCACAACACTGACACTTTACTTCTATCAGCAAACACTCATAAAGAAAATTAAAGAAAAAGAAAATGTTTCGAAATGTTCCTAGCATTACAAAACTATTTGACTAACATAGCAGCTTACTTTTGGGTATGTTAGAACTTCAAAAAGAATCATGACAACAACAGTTAGATACAGATTTTGCTGTGAAGAGTAATTTCTAGACCTCTTGCTGTCTGAGTGAGGAATAGAAGTTTCATTTTAGAACTTTCATCTTACTGCCATTTGGAATATCAAACAATTTGAAATTTTCTGGTTTTCCCAAATTATTTCTTGTATCAAACCCGTTGCCACTAGGTATCACTTGTCCTTTGACAATTTTACGTAGACCCTGACCTACGTTTACTCGCCCTAGGGGACACGAAGTGGACCTTCATAGCTAAAAATGTTCGCCCCTTCAAATAATGAAGGACCTGTTTTTGCGTTTGCTCATATTCGCAGTCGTTTCGAACATATACGGGGTGGCAACGGACTTTATGGACACGAAATGTGACAGCCGCCATTTTGGATGGGGTCAAGATAGCGACTTGAAACTTTCGGCAAAATATTTCTTTTGTCGAGACCTTTCAAACGATATATTACTCGACCCCCTTTGCCATTTGAAATTTTCGAGTTGACCCCCCGTACCCCAATTTCGAGGGGTCTGGGGTGGAACTTTTATAGCTCAAAATTCAAGCCCCTCAAAATAATGAAATATGTTTTTTTGCGTTTGCTCATATTCGCAGTTGTTTCGAAGATACACGGGGTGGCAACGGACTTTATGGACACCGTGTATATATATATATATATATATATAAAAACTTGTTTATTTGTATTTGCATCGATTACGGGACTTCCAGACTGTGTTGCCATCTAACTGTGAAAGATCGAAGGTACTAGTTCATTTCTGTTAACTCAAGACGCCAGTTATATGAATTGTCTGCCTTCGCATGTGGTACACGTGAAACTTACGAAATTTGAAATTTTAATCCGCCTTATACAGCCGTTCATTAATTTATTCCCTTTTTGAATACTCACGAAAAGTAAGGAAGGTTTTTCATATATTTCTTTGTTTTTTTTTTTTTAAATTTTTACCACAACAGAGATCGCAGTCATATTTCACTAGTTTTCACCTGTCTCAGATGAGTTACGGCCCCACAACAGGGACTAAGTCAGTTTTCATAAAGCTACGTCGCGTGCGCAAAAGGCAGGACGGATAAGGCGTGAACTGTGATGGGTTCCGTGAAATGAAATTACACCATTGTCGAGTCTTCCAAGTTCTTCAGATAGTGGCGCTGTAGTCGAAAAGTCACGAGTGGAAGAAGCAACGTCGTTTGCTGGCGAATTTTCAATGGAACGCTTACTTGCCTGTAGTATATTCTTTGTACATCCTTTGCCTTTCTGTTCACTGATGTACACTTTCGGTTCAATCATTTATGAATCGACGTAGTATAATACACAAATCGGATCACAGTAGGTTTCAGCGATCAAGACCTTTTACGATTAGCGAACGAGACCGTTACCTTCTGTGACACCTCGAAGTTACTCGTGTTGCGACCTGTTGGAAGAAAATAATTATTGCTCTTGAATGCATGATAGTTCTGCCTGTATCCTGCCTTCTTTAACCATAGTGTTAGACTTGTGTGTATTTCCCAGGCCCCCATGGTGTAATTGTTATGGTCATTGCCTTGGAATCGTTACTCAGGAGGTTCGAGTCCTTCAGTTAGTCATCTTGACAGAGGGTTTTCCGAGCTTTTCTTCTCATCCGGTTTGTCGGATCGATGTTGATCGTACCCGCTATCTTCAGAATGCCTTGTCAGAATAGTATCGATTTTCACCACGATCACTTCCTTTGTGGCCCTGACAAATTTCGCACGAAAACTTCAACAGGCGTAAACTCTGAGCCAAAATGATACCAGGAAGACTTTTGGAAGCGGTGGTCTCACAAAACACTTCACACGTGACATTGCATTGTCACCGTGCACTTTCTTTAACAGTTGCACGCACTTGGTAATTTCTTCGATATCAGATTAATGCGCTGCGCATAGAGTGACTACGAGCGATAGCGCCACCCGCGTTCTTTCGTTACTTTACTGAAGCTCAAGGTACCTCACCGTGCATGGGCTCCCCAGTGCTACACACTTATACATCCTACAGGGTTACCAGTCTCTCTCTTCTGTAGCCAGACCTCGTATATTTCCATTTTACATATGCTTTGAGAAATATTTTGACCGTAGTTTGTGGATTAATGTTTACATATGACAAAACCTTTGGCAAGTAAATAAGTAAGTAGAATTTTCAAAAAATAAATAAAACAAAATATACTTGAAATGGACGAGTTACTAACGATTTTTCAGTTACTTGAAAATAATAAGACACATGCATCGCTTGCGCTCGTACGTTTGGTTATCAGGCACGCTTGGGTTACGTTACTACATTCAACTCGAAAGAAAACATAGTTTTGATTTAAAAATGTGTTATAGATATTGACAGTACAAGAAAATATTTAATTTTCAAGGTCACATGGTGTAAACTTTGCTTTTGTTTCTTTTAGATGATTTAAAAATTATTTTAGGAATACATGTGGTAATATAGTTAAAAGCAGTCTCTCTCTGGTGTAAGTTTTACTTCGGGAACAGGAGTAAACAAAATATTGTATATGGCACTTAAACTTTTCTTGCACTAAACTTGCGTAATGGATTCCTTAGTTCAGATTTGTTGTAGTGTTTCCAGTCTGGCTGTAGCTGTTGTGCTAAACATGTAACACAATGGATTGGTACAGTTGTTCTGGACGTGAGAATTTGAGAAAAACGTGTGGCAATGGATATACGAAGTACATTAAGACATGCTGCAACTGATTTGATACGAAATGACACAGTTGCAAAGTAGGACACGACTGAAGAAGATGCTACCATGGATAATTGAAGAAGTACCACATTTGACTAGTGATCAAATGATTTGTGGTAAGTGTAGGAAACAAAATTAGAAGAATTCTGTTACTTCTGAGCAGGATCAAGCACGGCAATTGATGAGGAAAGTGACCCCGAAGTGGTGACCTACAAGAATGAGTCAGTAAGTTACCAATGAAGAAGAAAAGAATTGAAGAAAGAATATATTGCAAGAGGACAGCTGCAAAAAAATAATCTTATACAAGTAAAAACATTTCACGGTTTAGTTAAAAGAACCTATACCTGGTAAAAGTCAGTGCTATGATGGTGTTATACTGTAAGAACTGAAAGAAAAAAAAAATAACTGCAAGAAACACAAAAATGTGTGAGAAGCTTACAGTGTTGCCACTTGTTTACAAAGACGGGAGTATCAGGAGAAAAGATAGAGCGGGAATTGTATTTCATTTCATGATACAATAATTTCCTAAACAAGTGTTGTGCTTCATTCGATGTGACGTATACCATTTTTCGATTTGTTTACTTCTGTTCGTAGTCATCCGTAAGTGACACTTATACCAACGAGAGAGTGCATTTAATTGTATAACATGCTTTAATCTTAAAAATTGAAACTATACTGGAAAATGCAATATTTTCTTATGACACTGTTTTTAATCAAAACTAAGATTTCTTAACTTCAAAACAAACGCTAGATTAAAGTTCTATCACAATTACCTAATAGAATTATCTAAAGTTCTATCGAATGGATCCTGTGAAACCAACTTAGCTGTCCTACTGTCTCACGCCACGGATGCCCTAGCAAATAGACAAGAACTTGACGTCATATACCTAGACTTCTCCAAAGCATTTGAAACTGTCAGTCACAAACTTCTTATACACGTGCTTGCTTCCAGATTTAATATACACGGACCCCTCCTTCATCTTCTAACATCATATTTGTCTGATAGAGAACAACGTGTCGTCTTCTCTGGTAGCACATCCAAGTGGCTCCCCATGCTTTCAGCTGTCCCTCAAGGAAGTTCCTTAGGGCCAGTTTTATTTTCCCTCTTCATTGATGACTTACGTGAACAGATAATTCCTGCTCGGTACTTCTTTACTCTGATGACTGCAAAATTTTTAGGACAGTTAAATCAACAGAAGATACTTTCTTCCTTCAAGCCGCTATAGATTCTGTTGAATTGTGCAATAATTGGTTACTGAAAGTCAATCCTTGCAAAAGCTGCTGCAATGCGTTTCTCACTGAAAACCCATAACACAAAATGTACGTACACATTAGCTTCATCTAATATACCATGGGTAGACCGTTACAAAGACCTGGGTATCATATTTGTTGAAAAACTCACTTTTACTCCTCACATTGAATTCGTAACTTCTAAAGCACTCAAAACTTCTTGGACTTCTCTACAAGTTTACAGATATTAAAGATTTCAGAGCTCTTCGGTCATATTTTCTCACTTGTGTACTTCCTACTATTGAATACTGTTCATCGATCTGGACTATGGCGTGTGAAACCAACTTATCTAAATTGCACAAAGTCCAAAATTTCTTTATCCGCATTGTACAACACAGGGTACCCAACCTCTAGCACAAATCTAACGTAGACATTTTGAATTCTCTTGACTTGAAAAGCATAGACACACGAAGAAAACTAAATGACTTACAATTTCTTGATAAAATAATGCAAGGCGCACTCAGGACCAACGACCTTCTTCCACTTTTTAACCTAAGAGTACCCAGACAAAATTCTCGTTCACAACATCATTTCTACCTCTCAAAACCGAGATTGTGTTTGGACCAGCGATCTCTTGTATATAGATTATCACATTTTTACAATACTCTTCCTTTGCCACCAGATTTCTGCTTGAGTAAAAGTAAATTTCTAAAGGCTTGTTATATGAATCTAGAATGAATGAATGAAAAAATA
>JAGDQP010023012.1:0-18847 GCA_022664845.1 Lepisma saccharinum | reverse complement strand
AGAGAAAATAGGAAAAAGAGAGGAAACGGAATAATAAAGAAAAGATAAGAGATATAAAGATAACGAGAAATAGAGAGAGAGAGAGAGAGAAATTGGTGAAGTAAATAGAGGAAGAAAAATGGTGGGAAAGAGAGAATGAAAAAGTGAGATTAAAAAGAAAAGAGAGGTAGAAAATAAGAGTGAAAGAGGAAGAAACAATAAAAAATGAGGAGAAAAAATAGAATTGAAATATAGAAAGAGAGAATAGACGGTTTGAAACATGAATATAGGTGTGGTACACTACAAACATATGAACTTATTTTACATTTTAAACCCATTTCTTTACGTACGTAAATTTCGTCTAAGTTCGGTTACTTTTGTGTATTTCAAAAATGTCAAAGTATGAGTAAACTATTTTGTTACACGTTAGGTCAATAAACGACTTTTGCTGGTCTAGAAAATAAATAAGAAAGAACTGCCGGAGTAAGGATAGAATCCTGTCGTCTCGCTGACATCCTATTAGTTTAACCAATTGAGCCACACACATACAAAAAAAAACAGCGAACTTGTCACTTTTCTCGTTATATATTGAAAACATTTGATGCAAAACACGTATGATCCGGAGTTTATCAGGACGCATAGTGTACGATACATGTACAATGAAAAATACTAATGCACGGAAAGCGCTTAAAAGTGATAAACTGAGAGTTACTGGAAGGATGTGTACAATATTTGGAACATAAGTAGAGGAACTTCAAGTATGTATGAAATAGTCGGGTAATATGGAATATTGGTTTTTCTCGTTTGTGATATGGTGTTACCTACTGCCAAGTAGGAGAACTACTTCTACACATTCCCACAATTCCCCGTATTCAGTTGGAGTTCGATAGCTACACCTAAAGCGTTACTACTCGCAAGAAGCGTAATTTGCAGCCATCAGAAATTTTGCAGGTACATTTGTAATGTCCGTTTCTCTTTCGAAATACAATTTAATATATTGTATGATTGTGGAATTGTAAGTGGATATGCTAATACTGAAGCTGTGAAAGTCACTTTGATTCCGTGTACCGTTAGAATCAACTTCATTTTCAAGATGGTGTGTCGCGTAATATGGATTAGTTGAAGGTAGGTAGGTCTTTTCATTCAGATACTTCTACATCGTTAGAACTTACATTCCTGTCTGAGACGATTCCAAGTGACAACCTTGCAGAGTGTTTGTTTTGTCAGAGCAGATCTTCTGACGATTCCAGAGTCCAGCTGTGAATATTGTTCGTTGTGGGAGCACACCGATTGTGCAGGTGCAGAGAGAAAAAATAGTACATTTGTTACTTTTAGAAATGATGTGTTTCGAAAGTTCTGCAATAGCAACGACTTTTTCTGTTGTATTTCTATACCATCAAATTTTTACTTTGTCTCACAAAAGTTCTGACTATTCAATATACAGTTTTATAAATCATATACTAATTTCCATAACCGTCATTCTTTATTAATGTTCATAAAAGTATACAATCTCAAATATCCAAGGAATACATGCGTTAGCCATTTAATTTTGTTTCCGAAAAGTAATACACCAATAATGAGATAAGGGAAAATGGTATTCCATAATACCCGTAGTTCCTCTATGTTATATATATATTTTTTTATAATATGCATTCAGATTTAGTGAAAATAGCCAACAAGAAATTTTGTAAGATTAAGAAATATGTATATGACGAATCAGCATCTAAAGCACTTTTAAATGAAACGAATTCATTGTCATTTTTTTATATTATTTTATGATAGTTCACTGTAGCCAAATTGTACAACAATTCGTACTAAGAATTTCTGTCATCGAAGATTAAAGTTAATAAAATCATATGATTGTGTTATTAAGCGAAATCATTTAACCTTTTTAAGAAATAATTAACTGGCATTTAAAAATTAACTTCACTCTTATATTTAACAAAAATGTTATTTACTCATATTAAATTGTTAAATTATTGTAAGTTAAAATTCGGAAATAGTTTACTTAAATATAGCAAACTATGAACATTTAGCCAGATTTATAAGCTATTTAAATAGTCTAGAACACTTTTGTTTTGTACATTTTAAATATACCTTCCTCATACCTCAAAGGAGTCCAAATTTTGAACACTTTTAAATGTGTAAGGATTTAGACTTTTTTTTTATTTACAGACAAAAGTTTATTAGAAATGGTTCTAAGTAAGCAATCATTCTCGTTGTATATTGAATACGTTTAATCTTAAATTATGCATGTCAAACATTTCTTACTTGAAATTATTATAGATAAATCTAATTAACTAACTAATACGTGCCTAAAGTTTAGTAGGTTTTGTTAATACAAATTACTAAAAGTAGTTTAAAATTTAGAATTGATTTGCATTTATTAAAAACAATGTATAGCTTAACTCAGTGAGAAATTCTGATTTGACTAAACTTGTTTCTCTGAGTGTTTTCACCACTGATTATACCTAATTTTAAAACACTTGCGGTAGTGTCACCTATCGTGCAAGCTGAAAGTTAGAATGTAAAATTATTATTTCAATAGCCTATCAAAAGATCAAACAATCATCCTGTTTTCCCGTAAGGGCATGAAAGAAACAAGAGATTGTTGGTAAGAGTTCCAGAGAACTCTTTTAACAATTTAATTACGAGATGCCAAGCAATAGGAACTAAACCGAGGAAACAGCCAGACAGAATTTTACAGCATTTTTTATCTGAAAGGAAGAATGCGAAAAATGCCCATTGCTTCTTTTAACCTTGTAAAATGAAACAACGATATAGGAACCAAGATGAAAGCTTTCATATAACGTTGTGTTGTGTTCTTTCTTATTAAACACATTTTAGGATTAAGAAAAAATATACTGACTTTAGTGCAAATATTTGCAGACGTACGGATAATATATATCAAGATAACGGTTAAAATTGGAATTACGGCGCGATCTAATCAGTGAACCACATTTCATACATCGTTCAGTGTACTTCTTCTAGGACAGCCCGGAGCTATTTTGATCTAGAAGCTGCATCGATCGTTGGGGCAAAACTAGGTCAATACGACTACGATTTGCAAGATCTTTCAGTCTTCATATCATCGACTAAAGTAGCTACTACTGGAGGAAAAGCTGACAACTCATGACACACAGTTTTGACCATTTTTTCTTCTGCTGGATATAGCCCTTCTGATTAAAATAATACCGGGATGTCTTATAAGGATAATCCTTATCCGGTACGTGGCTTCAGCACCAAAATACTGAGGTTTTCCTAGTTTCAGTTGAATGCCGGGGTCGTACCTTCTGTCACTGTTCATTGATTATATGGAAACAGTTCTTGCTGCCAATCTTATTTAAACTGGTTAATAGTTAATATATAAATAATAGTTAATATATAAATAATAATAAACATAATATCTGAAATTATTATCAATACTTAAAAAATGAAAAAAGTCTTTGCCAGTAACGTCATTTCTACGGTGCTGTTTTTTATTAATTGCTTACTACGCACTATAATGAGCCAGTCTTCAAACCGGCACAAAATTGCCATAGTCTCTGAAGCTTTCTCCCCAGTCATGCGCATGCGCAGAAACCATTTTTTAGGCATTTGGGAGTGCCAAATTCTAGCTGGCTCCAACGTGATTTGGAGAGTAACGAATCGTTGCGTGGAACGTCACAGGTTTCATTGGAACAGGTTACAAATATAGCGAAGCACTATGCTTGTATATAATATGAGATAACGCAATATACAAACTTTTCTCCTTTATTCATTGGTAGTGCCATGGCACACTGGCTCCTCCTTACAGGCCGCGGCTAATTCGGTATGATATTCGTTATCAGGATAAATTTTTATCAGGATTTGGAAATATCCAAGTGGGGTGTCTTACAAGGGTGCCTATAAGTATAATATTTGGCGTCACAAGTTGATGAAAACGAACAAAACAGTATTGATGGAAAATTTTGTAATATGCCAAAAGTTAGCAAAGGCTAGGTAGTTTTCAAACTTAATGTGTTACTGATTTTATATACGTATTTTAAAAATAACAGTATTTTGGCAAATCAGATTTAATAACACTTTCTCAAAAATAAAATGTAGCTTTTTTGTCGCCTTTGTATACAAAATTCATAGCAATCGTGACATTGAAATATTTTGTTCCTTATAATGTGTAATAACTGCACCTGTAAAATATGATAGAAAAAGGCAAAGTGTTTCTATAATGTGATCAGCATGAAATTTGTATGCCACTTGCTACAGGAAAAGCACAATAGTTTTAGATTTATGATCAGTAATCGTAGCAACATTTTACGTTCCTTCAGTAAAGCAAAACGTATTGTTCTAATGCACGAATGACAAATTAACAAATTAATAATTTTGCTATTCCTTTCAAAAATTATTTATATTTGCAATCTGAAGAAACATAAATTTTGGGAAATTGAAAGTTTTTATACATTTTGACATTAAGAAAAATATTAAAAAAATTTCTTTTATTTTTAAAATCTTGTGGATTTCAAAATTCTGGCCTGATACAAGGAAATTTTCCTTTTATTGTATTATTTTTACCTTCTTCGAAGATAATTGTTTTGTGGAATATTGAAAATGTAGAAGAATTTCAGTACATTTTCTTATATTTATATTTTCCTTTCACTCATACAACTTGTACTAGATTTCTGGACCATTCATTTTTAAATCGCTTCCGGTTTAATTTTTTTGACCACGAAAATCACTACAAAACACGGCTTCTTTTAAATACAATTTTCTAGCGTGGCGCCATCATTTTCGTTATGTCGTTTGTTTTGCGTTTGTCTTTGCGTCTGTTTCATGCTGTCTTGACCTGCCTACAGATGTCTCTTCATACTGTATAGGCCTAGTGTCGTGCAGTTACGTCTAATCGTGTTAAATATCTAAGCATTTGATTTTTTTAATTTTAAGCTTACCCTCGTATAAGTGCTTAATTTGTCAATTGGGTTGCTTTGCAACAATCTTGAGTTGTTTGAATATTGTATTTTAGTTCCTGCATGGCTTTTACTACTGGAGATTCAGAAAACGTCGATTGTAGAAGGGTGATGTCTCCTGTATTTCTTAACAGCATGTGTGACTGTGTCTCCCGCTGAGCTAGATGTGTGACGTCCGGTTGATCTTTCTTCGGGTTATTTGGTGTTCTTCTTGACAGAGATGCGAACTGCTTTTTCCGTTAAGGTTTTCGTCGTTTGACAGTCTTGTTACCATGGTTAATAGGTGAGTGAGTCATTGTAAGCTTTTACAAAAATTATTTTCTAGCGTTTCAAAAAGAATTTGTAGTCTCCAGTAATAAGTTTTTTTCTTGTTTCTTTTAGGAGAAATATGACTCTCCAGCGAAGAAATATGACATTACACGCATCTGGA
Source organism: Lepisma saccharinum (assembly GCA_022664845.1). Classification (NCBI taxonomy): domain Eukaryota; kingdom Metazoa; phylum Arthropoda; class Insecta; order Zygentoma; family Lepismatidae; genus Lepisma; species Lepisma saccharinum. The sequence goes on along the minus strand of JAGDQP010023012.1, from coordinate 13,495 downwards.
GTTTCCATTTCTCAACATTGATAACATTCGACAATATTTCTTTCCTCTGTGTGATACCACCTTTTTGCAAATATACAGTAAACTTGGTAAGTGGAGTAAGCTTGAGGTTAACACGTTTTCTGAAAATTTATACAAGCAATTGTGTTTTTTCCCGTTTTTCCTTTAAAAATCATGTCTTACTGCGCAGGTAAACGTAACAAGCAACGATCTCCAACAAAAGATGGCAGCACAATTTCCGTATATGTTTCATGTATTTTTATCGTTGCACGAAATTTCAATGCTGCTTCTACAAATTCAAGCCTATCAATGCCGATTCTTAATTTTCTACTTTGTTCATTGTTGAAAGAGCTTCATTGTTATAGGTTTTGATATTCACAACAATACTCAAGCGATGTCAACAAGGAGGAAAAACGAAAATAAAAATCGGCATTGATCGAACTCTTGAATTCATTACGAACTTTCTTCCCTGAAAATTAGAACTCTCTAGGCTTGAATTTGTAGGAGCAGCATTGAAATTTCGTGGATCGATAAAAATACATACACATATACGGAGATAGTACTGCCATCTTTTGTTGGAGATCGTTGCTTTACATTAAAATTAAATATCAGATTTTTGTGCAAAGGAAATAGCATTTCAATTTCATTTGTGTTCATTTTGATGAGTGGAAAAATAAAAAAATAAACAAGCATTTCATTTTTATAGATAAAGTTAAAACTAGAAAACATATAATTTGGTAAATTATATATTTTCTATATATAAATTAATTTAATATATATATATATATATACTATTGACAGAAAGTTTCTCACGTTCAATAAGCAAGTAATCTGAGAGTAGAAAAACGTGTATTGAAAATATGTATACATTGGTCACTTTCTCGCCTTAAATAAACTTTGCAGATCGTGCACTCCCGGCTGATGGAAACTTGAGACACCCACTTCCCCCAAATGTTGTCGAGACCAAAGGTCCGATTCCACAATGGCGCACTTCCTAGCCTCAACGAGCTAGACCATCCAAAAATCTGAAGCTAAGAACTAGGCGCTATCTAATGGCTCCCATGGGCCATTGTCAATGCAAATACACCCTTTTTTCATTGCGGGGAGGGATAAGTCGCAACAGAAGATGAGATGAAATAATGGATTAGCCATTGATGACAAATGAATAATGTAATTAAATGAATTCCTCTCTACTAGTCCTCCTTTCGAGCACCGACGATGTTTAGTCGCCGCGGCTGATTGCAGCCATCAAAAGCCGACTGGACGATGAGGAGAGACTTCCATTCCCTAAAGTTGAAGTGTAATTTTGATATTGTTTTTAGAGGACAACACATTGAAAAGATATTGTGAAAATAAAAATCTCATTTTTTTTAACTCGATTATCTCAAAAGTACTAAAACTGCAATCACTTACAGATTTGGCGCTCAACCATCGATATATATACACAACTGTTCTCTCTACCCATTCCTAGAGCCTAATCTGCCGATATTCATTTCTCCCTTGATAGCAGGCTTCCCCGCACAACAATGTGGCTTTGTGGATTGCATAAATGTCAGTTAATCTTTTATATACGACGGGCAACTGACAGACAAACTATTTAAATCCTTAATTACTCAAACTAACTGACAGACTCTTTATTGATCTAACTTTAAAACTTTTCGTTATATTGTTTAAGATCAAGGGCTAATCCCGTCTAACGTAATGTCAGTTTCAGTAGAGGAAAATGTGATTTTAATGGGTGGGTGTATAAATAATATATATATAAAAAAAAATGTGTACATTTTTTGTTCCATGTTGCTACCACGTATAAAGGGTGATTATAAAAATGGTATTAAAATTCGTGATGCATTTTTCATACTACTATAAGAAATGAGTTTATTTGAGAGCTATAGGAATCTAAATGCGGAGCGGTGTCGTCATAAATGACGCCACATCTCGACAGAAGGTGACACTTTTCCAACGTTAAAAATTCAGGAAATTAATTTTGCACAACAGAAAAACAAAAATTCCCCCTCTAAAATGCTTTCTTAAATCATAAACTTAACTCGAATGGGATGAATTGAGTAAAACTTTGACTGTGGTTTGGTAACGTTACACGTTTTGCGTCATTATTTGATGACGTATGACGTCATTGGTGATGATCGCACCCACCACTTACGTACATGTAGCTCTAAAACCTCGTGTAAATGTTTCAACTTTTTTTAAAAGCAAATATTTATTCTTGCTTTTCCCCCCACAATAAAAAGTGTAGCCGTCAAACTTCCATTTAGTTAATAGGCCCCTACTTTTTGATTTCGGTGCGAAAGGTCTTGGGTTCCGGGTAGCGTTACAAATTTTCTTTTTGACCCGCGATCGTGATATCAACAAAAGAATTAATGGTATTAAGAATCCCTGAGCTGCTTCCCCCGTCTTTAAAAAGACGTGTTGTGGAGTGTTTCCCCTGATCTAAAAGAAAACAGTTTTTTAGGCCAAAGACAGTAGGGCTACTGAGCTAAGGATTGCAATGTGTGTGTTCCAGTACTTACAGTGATATTTCTACTTTTCACAACGAAATAGGTATATTTTAGACCTGTGTGTAAATCACAACATATGGATATTAACAACATTAATAAGTTGTAGACATATTGATCTGAAACGAGGACAATTATAGCAAGATAAGAGAAAACACTGGCAACAGTGATTCTGCCATACCTCTCGAATGGGGAGTGTCACTTCTCCAAATTCTGAAGCTTACACACCGAACATTAAAGTTTTTAGTGTTAAAAATGTATGCAAAACCTACCACCTTCCCTGTGTTTGGATTTACACACCCCCATGGGACTCAAAATCCTGGCAGAATCCCAGACTGGGAAAATTTTAGAGACAAAATAACTGGGCCAATTAGAGAAAACAACAGCCAGAGGATATGATTCGATCACGAAATTTTAGAACTAATTGAGGTGATGAAAAATTTTAGAACTTTTTTTCTTAAATAGCTCAAGGTTAAGATGGTTAGGATATGTGGAACGGTTAAAGGAGTCATGTAGACAAGGGGTTTTCAAACTGTGATACGTGGAGGGTTGTTACAACATAAAGTTTGTAAAAAAAATCTTAAACTTAAGATATTTATATATCATTTGATTTCAAAAGTGCGTCGAATCTGCAGCCAGTGTAACTATTCCTTTCTCATGAGAGTAATGATTGTGATAAATGCATACTTTTACTTTTCGTTGAGAGCAGAACTTAGTTTTTTAACCGACATAAATTAACTTTTTTGTTCATAAATTGTTAAACTTTTATTTTCTTATATTTCTGTTTCAATGTATTACTCAAGGTACCACTCTAGTATTTGCGTTGTGTGATCGAGAGAATCGAGAAAATCTCATTCAGGGTGGTCGGCAGTCTTCGGCATCGATGATCTATACTGGGACCACCTGATTACAAGACACTCGCAATACTAAATGTTCTGTCTTATAGGTAACCATTACTGGCAATATAATCATGTAATTTTAAATATTAGCATTGGAAATTCCGTAATATTACTTGATGGTACAGCGAAAGTATGAATTTCTGTTTAGTGGTACGCCAGTCTCAAAGTTTGAAAGTCCCTAATCTATACGAATTTTGAATTTGAATTTTATTTATGGCCTTTAGGCATCTGAGGCTCAGGTCGGGATACGGGAAGGGAAAGCATTCGGAAGGGTGTCGGCCAGGGCCTATGTTGAAGGTACAATCCCATTATTTGCCTGATGTGACTGAGGAAAACCCCTGGGAAAACTTCAGTCAGGATGGTCGACCGCTCCTGATCTTTACGAAATAAAGTGCAAAAGAGAAGATTATATTGGATATAAAAGAAAGGACGACTAAAGAAGGATAGAAGGCGTGAGTGATAGTAAACGGGTGGAAGGGAAGATGAGCAATAGAAGACAACGCAAGGCAATGGATAGCGCAAAAGACCCAGGCTGTACATTCAATAATATTATTATTCCTGAAACTTAAGAAACGTATAACCAAGCGACCGTGGCTCAGTGGTAGAGCGTTGGCTGAGCATTTGGGGTGTCATGGGTTCAATCTCAGCGGCCGAACATTCTGATTAAAGTTTTTCCATGGTTTTTCCTCAGTACTACCAGGAAAGTGCTGGGATGGTACCTTGAACTTAGACCCTGGCCGACACCTTCCTGTCCCCTCCTCTATCCCGACCTAAGTCTGAGATTCCTAAAGGACATAAATAAAATTCAAGTTCAAATTAAGAAAGGTATTGTAGTACTGTATTTCACCCTAAAAACATACAAACAAAATCATATGAATATGAAGTTTAGAGAAATATCACCGTCCGAAAATGACATCGCGCGATATCGAGCTACGATATTGGCCAATATCGTTCGGAAGAGTATCGTGTGTGTATGACAAAAATATGTGTAATGGAAGAATAGTAGGTGTTACGTATAAAACATCTAGACACTTCGTGCTAGTTTTTCTTAATTAATGAAAAGTGTAAACTTTAACTTTGACCGAACAGATAATGGGAATTTTATTTATGGTCTTTAGGCATCTCTGTCTCAGATCGGGATAATGTAGGGGAAAGAATGAGAAAGTAATCGGGCAGGGCATTTCTTAAAGTACCATCCCGGCACTAGCCTGGCGAAACAGCGTAAACTATGCACAACCTTAGTCAGGACAATACCGCGGGGTTCGAAGTTGCGTGTCTACCCATGGCCAATCCGAAATCAGAGATGTTGCCGTCTAGACCACAGAGCCTGTTTGAGAATTCATTCAAGGTACAAGAATTGCAAATCCCACGAATCTACGTGGTCACATCACATCTCTGGCATGGATATTTGTCGAATTTAAAGAACATAGCACTAGTATAATCGATACGGGACGAAGCAAATAGTTACTTAAAATGACCCATACAAAATTAAGTTTATGAAGTTTCTTTCTTTAATCAAGAAAAGCAACCCCCCCCCCATCCCACCTTTCTTCTCCTACCATTTCATTGTGGTTCGTGATTCCCTCTGTTTTTGATTTACCTTGTTCCGCAAATCAATGTCAACTACAAGACAGTTTTAGTCCAAACTGTCATACAGTTGCAATTTCAGTAGGACGAATAAAACAAAAAAAATATTTGACGTAAAAAAAAAGGTCAGAACTTTTAAACAGAAGATTGGTTTGTGTCTTCCACGTATAATTACACGAAAACGAAAAGATGAAACCAAATAAATATGTACTAACAATGGACAATAAATGTATTGGATTGAAACACTTGGCTTCACTGACAAGAGCTAACGTTAATTGATTCATATCGTAGAATAAGCGCTGTTCATATCATGTCAACCTTAACTTACACTAAAATACAACAATAGGTTTACACTAAATAAAAATGACCCCTGACTTACAATATTAAGCTTACACTAAAAATACAACGTTCATTAAAAAAAACATATGTAGTTGAGCAGCATCCATAAACTGGATGACATTAGATACATCCATTTATTAGTTACGCGTACACATACCCATGAGAGAAACTGATTCTAATATGAGCATATGAGTCCTTTATTTTCATTTAACAGGTCTATTTTAATTGAGCTATTTTAACGTACTTAAAGTACATCAGGGGATTTGACAACAAAAATCTGTTACTCTTATAATCGTTAAATAGTAACCAAACCATGCGTTAAACCTTTATTTTGATGTGAGAGGTTAACAAAACTTTACAGCGCTACAGCCATAAACAAATTAATGCAACGGCAAACAAGTGGTAAAATATTTTCTTTCTAATATTTTCTTTCTTTCTTTCTTTCCGGATCCCAATCTCGTGCATCCCTGCAACATATGTAAGACAAAATTCTGATAATATGTTAACAATTAATGCAGGATAGCCCAAAACTGTGTAAAGCTGTTCAAGTTTTTTGTGGGGGTATAGATAAACTTGACGGTGTAAGCATGAGCAAAACTGCACGCCTAACCACAGGTGTCTAGATGACAACATTTGTGATGAACAAATTGGAAATGTAGACTGCTGTTCATTTGCAATTAGAGGTCAACAAGAAACAAATGATCACTAGTGACCAAAGTCCTCTATTCGTGCCCGCCAGGTCCGACTCGATTCGACAGTTTCCGGCTCGATCCGAACCAGGCGAAATATCGGATAGCCCTTGACCTAATGCGGCAGAAAAGTGGATTACAAATCCAATCATCCATATTTCCGTTCAGCCTCGTCTGATTTTTTTTTGTCGGAATTGGATCGAGTCAAAAAGTTTGGATGTAGAATCAGGCCGGGTCGGGCCGGACCGAGATCGGGCAAGAAAGCAGGGCTCTCTCCTGGTGACTATATATGATTTTTAAAGTGAATTTTGAAGCAAAATATTTTTGACTTTTAACCGCATATACTTTCATTGTTCTAGTAGTGGTATCTTCAAGAATTTTATGTTACACTAAACTAAAATTGTACCATTATCATCGATTGTTACGAGAATGAAAACGAGCAGGTAAAGTCAGTTTCTTTCTATCTACTTTTATTGCCACTAGCTTGCGTCAAAGATGGACAAGTGAACGGAGACAATTTAAAGAGCCCGCCACCCCTTCAAAAATGTTTTCAGGTCACTAAAATTATCATATGTACATTAAGGAAAAAGATACTAATATTGAATAGCTTGAACCGATGATGTAGATTTAGTAAGAGACTTTATAGATGCACTAAGGAGTAACACCGATGAGCTAGAAGCTTGCGAGGAGAAGTGAAAGTGGAAACACAGAAAGAAGGAAACCAAAATATAATGACAATTACGAAAGCGATCATAGAGAAAATAATCCATTTTAAATATTTTGGAGCCTATGTAACGAATTAAAACAACTCGTGGAAGAAACAAAATGTCGTTTAGCATCCAGCATCCAGTCCAAAACTTTCGAACCTTGCGATTAATATCAAGAAAGTTGAAAATATTCAGAACGGTTATTCAACCGGAAATACTTTATGGTTGCGAAAGTCCCTGACAGATGAGCAGCAGAGCTGAAACCGGATCACTTTTGATGACCTGATCTGACCCGGCATCCCGATCCGAAACTTTATCCCAATAATCCGATTGACCGGTCTAGGAACATAATGATCTGGGAATTTTTAGCGTCGTATTTGTCGAGCTCCGGTCCAAGTCACATCTGAAATAAACACTGTTCAAACTGAAGGAAATAATTAAAATCTCTGCTTTGCCCTCAAGGTTGCCGGGAAGAAATCCGGTTACCGGGTCCCAAGCATAGACCTGGTAACCTGCTGCAAATCTTGACCTGGTGATCCGTTCCAGCTCTCATTGTGAGAGTTTGAATATAAGATTTTGGGAAATATAAAAGGGGCCGAAGCGGGACGGGATGACCGGAGAATGGAAGCGACTGCGTAATCGAAAACTACATACACTGTACGATTCACCCGATATACACGTAATATCTTGATGGATAAGAAGTAGAGTTAAATGAGAGGTAAGAATCTTCTTTATTTATGTTTTGTTTTAATTATTTTCAAGTAGATTGTGTCTTAAATATTCCAAAGGAACTGTTAAGATGTTCTGAATAATAAGTTCAAATTAAGGAAGACCATACTCGTAATATGTACCGTATTTCTAAAGTTTGTGTTAATCAAAAGTTTCCATGGCGTTTGTGAAAATCTGTCATTCCAAATGCAGTTTGACTCTATAGAAGTTGATTCAATATCTTTGTATCTTATAGTGCATATAATAAACTGTATTTTTTATTTTTCGAACACCATGTAAGTGTTTAAATTCAGGAAGGAAGGTAAGTACAAAAACCATTATGTCTCAACGTTAAGTAATATGCCACAAGTCCATGGGGGACCTTATTTCTTATATTGTCTAATAAAAATGGCTTTTCTCGTATATTTAAGTTCGTGCTGTATTTCTCTTCACCAGAAACTTTCGATAAATTTCGTTGAAGTCCCTTTTGGTCTTTTTTTAAGAATTTCAGAAAATCGTAAAAAAAAATGCGAAGAGTTTTAGTAATTCAAACAAATAATATGGCCAAGCTAAAAAGTAAGTTGGCCATAAGTTTAAATTTTAATGTTAAGTTTTTTTTGAATTTATGCTTATAAAAAATAAGGCACTAATGAAGAGAGGTCGGACAAAACCCACTTCCAAAGCAATCCTTTGAACGCAAAATTCGGGGTTGCTGGTCTTTATGCATTTTTCTATTCGGTCTTCATCCATACAATTAATTTTTATTTTACATTTCTGGAAGTTTCCTGGAATTGAAGACTTAGCTAAGCCCGTCACCAGCCCCTGCTTTTGCTTTGTTATAAGACTTATTCAATTCCTAGATGGTAATCCAGCCACTTCACACTACCTTATGAGTGTTTTAAGTAGGAACAGACTACTGTTTTCTTTACTGTAAGGGATGACGTTCCTTAACAAACACTGCTTTGCGGAAGGACTTATAGGATATGTAGTGACCAAGAACTTCGCCTAGGTATCATCTTGGAATTTACTAGCTGAAGCTGAGAAAACCCTGAGAAATCTTTGTCAGAATAAAATCTCTGTGCTTCCCTAGTGCCGACCCAAAGTTCCGACAATAACCATTAAACCGCGAGGGCCTGGTTGTCACTAACATCACTTCTATCCACCTATCTCACCCCTGTGGGAGGAAGAGATAACATTCCTTTTATATTAAGATATCATTTGGAAATTCGTCAAACGTAACAGATAATTCAAGGATACAGTTAGTGATGGTAGTCAGTGGGAGCTGAACTTGAACCCGCATCTCTTTTTCTGTTCTTCTACAAAATCCTCTACGCTGACCAGTAAACGACGGATGCTGGATAAAAAAAAATATGATTTTAATCTCTGTTGAGATTCATATCGGTCAACCTATGCTGGAATACCATAAGAATGTGGTATTTATAGTATCTTATAGTGTAAAAGAATTGCAAAGTAAGTTTGGGTCCGCCTACTCAAAATAAGCAGATCTGCCCCGTTATGTATTGTAATAGTAACTAAAATGTATCGGTATCTCTTGCACTCACTCAGCTACGATACATCGAAACAAAAGGAGCAGAAGCAGCCATTCGAAGTAGAATAATAAAAATTCCGGGTTGTATCACTAATCAAATATTCTCGTAGGCCAAATTTTAGGTTACTCCATTGAGTTTGAATGCAAGATGCATTCAGTTAAAGCAACAAGTATCAAGTAACCGGACTATCGCTGGATTTACCAACTGTTGAAGAAACGCTTTTCGCTTTTACGCATCACAATTTTTTTAACAAGAATATTTTCTAAATTGTGATCACTCTTTTTTTTTTTTTTACAGTCACTGCAGAAATTTCTACGGCGCAAGCACAACGGTGTACTTTACTTTGTAAATTTACGTTTTAAAAAAAACTTGTTTCATTTTTACAGTTCTTCTGTAACACAATAACTCGTATTTTGTTACATGTTCTAAAAGGAAAGATGGCCGATTGTAAAGAATGGATTTCTGTTTCGATCGAAATACAAAATACGAGAAACAAAATCTACACTCGAAATGGAATTGAATTCGTTGACGACTTCGCATAAACGCATAATTAACTCGAATTTCAGTCAAATTGTATTTAATGCTGCCAGATGTCAGCAATGATGTGTCAAAAAGGGATATAAGAAAGGTCATCTATCCAAATGTCATACGGAAACATTGAGCAATAACAAATGTCAGTATATTAGATATGTTTTCTTCGGAAAATGAATACCAGAACATGTTACTGTATTCTATTCATATAATTCCAAAATTTACTGAAATATGTAAGAGTTATTACGGTCACTAGTAGATAAAGATTGACCATAATAGTACCAGTCTTGGGGTGAGAGTGGTACTTCTAGAAGACTTTACGTTCTATTATGCTAATCTTGTGATCATGCGTCTTATAAAATAGCAACGGTACCTGTAACATAACCGACCTAGCTACAATCAAGGAAGTTATTCGAAAGATTGGTTACTAATATCATCAAGAAGTATGATTCATAAGTTTTCAGAACAAATGAATGCTTTTGAAAACAGGTAGTTGCAGACGGAACAATCTTTTTCCTTTGTTAAAGGTGACATCCCAACATTCACCTCTTAGTTATAGAACCCGAGAATCTCTAGCACTGAGGCACTTATTCTTTCATTAAGCCTTAGTTTTAGCCTTTTGAATTATCAAGACCAATTCATTTAAGAGTGTAATTAACAAACAAACTGAGGTTGGATTTGAATTTTATTTAAGGCTACTTTGGCTGAGGTCGAATGGATGATAATGGGAGAATTGGTGATATAAAGAGAGTGGAAGGAAATGGGAGAATGCCAAGAAAACGCACGCACATGGTGTTTGTCTACCACAAAAAATTATATGGGCACGATCCAGGATCGAATCGAAAACCTCACGCACCAGAGATGAACGCGCTACCACTGAGCCACCGCGGCCCAAAAGAATCCAGGCCTCCTTGAGTGTAAGGTGAGAGCCATATCCGGTATAACGAGACGTGATGAACAATGAATATCAACTCCATGTATGTCTTAACGTAGAACTTCTTAACAATGATTTCTTGTGAAACGTATATTGAAATATAAAATCGAACCCGGTCCTCTGAAGGCTTAGAAATATGATGAACCCAGCACCTTTCTTTTGTTAAAATATATGATTTGTTTTCTTTCAGAAGTCGAGATTTTTCTTCTCAGCAATAAAACGGGGCACAAAAAAAAAAAGAAGAAACTTTTCGAAACTTCGATCAAGAAACAATTTTAAAAAAATGTACTTACTGATTTAGGGTCCTGTCATTAGATCCCGTTGTTGAGGTTGTAGTACCATCATGATGTCTTCTTTCTTTATGAACTATGCCCATCAATTTCATCCATGGGTTATTTGCACCACCGGCATGCCCACCCATGCCCCCGCTCTGCCACATTGTAATTTTGGAAGATTTTCTTCTGACCTTCTTATATCCTGAAACTTCTGATCTTCAAAAAAAAAAAATTTGAAGCCAAAAAAATCACTCCCGCACTGCTCCTAAAGAACCACAAGCTGGCCCAAGGCACATGTGAATTCTCTTAAAACGGTTCACGAGATGAAACTGACATCCTATTGAAGATAACACTGGAGCGCTCACGTTAGCCCATAGTCGTAATCTTGAAGAACTATATATATTTTTTCGTTTCAAGAGAATCGAAATTATATATATTTATATATATAATATATATCTACATATACTATAAGAACTATTATTATTATTATTATTTTATTAATGATAAACGATTTTTTCGATAAATAACAAACAAACAAACAAACTTTCCAAAAAGGCGCGGAAAAATCGTAGATAGATCGAGAAAAGCACAGAAAAAATTTGCACAACACTTTTATAAGATATCAAAATCGCTTGCTAATACATTCCTGCTAAAGCGCGCGGGAGATTAATTGAATAATTGAAGTAGTAATAGTAGTAGAAGTAGTAGTAATAATTATAATAATTATTGAAGGCAGAGATAATCTGCCTCTTCATGATCCACGGGGAACGAACCCGGGACCTTACTCTTTTCTTTTTTCTTATAGACAATAAAAATTTTCGGATGATAATAATAAAAAAAAACTTGAGACCCCGTCGTTTGATTCTGCTTGTAGTCACCAGGGGGGCGCGCACGACGCCTTTTGCTTAATCACGCTCGCATCCGCCACTCACACACACCCACACTGCCTGGCCTTGTCGCGCCGAACCGTTCGGCACCGTGCCCCGTGCTTGCCTGCAAAGTGCAGGGCCGAAAGAGAGTCTCCAGGTCTCGCCACTACCGATAACAGCGCCACGCTCCTATACCGGTGCCCCTCGTCTCGCGCTCTCTGTGTCAAAACATCGATTACCGTAGTGTGGGCTCTTTGATCGTCCAGTATCTGTACGAAACTCCTTGTACGTGCCTGCGTGTGTGTATCTAGTTTTGCTTTTACTATACTCCAAAGTCAACCTCACTTCCTCCGTCACACACAGTCACACAACTACAAACACAAAAATTCTTTCATATATATATATATATATATATTTTTTTTTTGTGTGACTGTGTGTGAGGGAGGGAGGGAGAGGGAGAGACCTAGCAGAATCTCTATCAGGTGAATATTATTCAGAGTGGGCAAAATGCCTACATGCAAACTTTGCAGAAATACTTGCCAAATTATTTTTTTTTCTCTTTTCTTTTTCGCGTGTGCCATCTTTCCACTCAAAACGCGCGAAAATGGTGATAATTGTATGGCTAAATGCTTACAAAGAGAAAAAAAAAAGAAAGAAAGAATAAGATGCTGTAATTAATATTGTTGTTGTAGTAGTAGAATAATGAAGGAAGAAAACGACAATATTACGAATTATAATAGCTTGGTTTTATTTTAAAATGAACTTTATTTTGTTTCGGTTTTTCAGTAACTTTGACCTGTTGCTATTAAATGAGCCCGGCTATGATATTTTCAAATGCTTCAAAGATCCATATTCCAGCCGGTATTTAAACTCAAAACGTCTAGGATGCTAGTGTGAGTCATTATAACCTACGACCACCGAGATGGGCAAGACCTTGACTTTCGGTTCACAACGGCGGCGGTACGACCCCGCCCACACACATAGAGGAATCTGATTCGTCTTTATTCAGAAGCGATTTGGTTTTATTGATTTTTGTGTGTTCAGAAATGGGATTTTTAGAATTCCTCGTAGTTTTTTGAACTTTAATTTAATTTTAAGGCGCTTAGGTAACTTTGGCTCATGCCGGATGGATGATGATGTAACGATTGGTGGAATGAATAAAGTGGGAGGAAACGGAAGAACCCCGAGGAAACCCACGCGAAAAGTTTTTTTGCCACACACCCCACATGAGCAGGGGCTGAACCGACGATTCCAAGCACCAGAGGTGAGCACTCTACCACTGAGCCACCGTGCCCTCCGAATCTCTCATACATTTTGAAAGGACTCAAATGAGCAGTGTCCTTTCTCACCCGGCGATCACGTATAATCTTTTCAGCGTCGTATGTTTCGTGCTCTGGAAGAGTGGCAACACGTCCGGTCCCCGTCACTCCTGAAACAAGCACTGTTCATTGAAACGCAACAGTGCATAATAAAGATAAAATAAAGCTCTGTTTTCGATCCAGGACACGTAGTAGAAATCGTGTCGGGTTCTACAGACCAGGCGGTTCCCTAGCATATACCCGGTAACCTGGTTCAAAAGTTGGACCCGATGACCCGTTTTAGTTGTGGTCTGTAACACAGGCTAACTCATCAGAAAAAACAGATAGAGAAAAACGGACTTCAGATTTGAAAAAAAAAACAATCTTGATTTACCCTGGCCGGTTTCCGTCTATTGACTCTACAACCTTTCTTTTAAGTGTTTTTGTACAATACACACTTCTGTCAATTTTAGTGTATTGTTTTCGGCTTTTCACTATTTTTCTCTCGAGTACATTATTTTCACTAATTTACTTCAAATAAGGTGGGGCTTTTACGATAAATTGAGTCAAGATCTTGACCGTCTCCACATTGGGTCAAGATT
>JAGDQP010023011.1:0-10303 GCA_022664845.1 Lepisma saccharinum | reverse complement strand
AGAGAGAGAGAGAGAGAGAGAGAGAGAGAGAGAGAGAGAGAGAGAGAAAGAGATGTACCTTTGATTAAATAAATCTTTGCGTCTCCGCCCCATTCAACCACAGCATCAAGATTGTCAGGGACTTCCGGGAAATCTTCAGAAATTCTCTTTGGATAGCCAGCATCTTTGTTTTTTCCTGTGTATCGAAAGACCTCACCACCCTGAAGAAAACAAAAGAACATATTGTCAGTTTTTATTAAAAACACATATATCCCGTTTCATGCTAATACGATTTTTTTTACAATATAATTAGGAAAAATATTTATGGGATGCAAGAAGTATTATTACATAGGCTATTAGTGTCTAGTTAAAAACAAATCATTGATGGACATTGCGTTAAAGAATCTGCATGACCGATGGCCATTTTGCTGTACAATAGACAGATTATTTGTGATCGCATAATTATTGTTACAATGGTTTCGTTAATAGAAAATTAAAAGTAAAGGATTTCTCTCCTTGTATCAGTGTTAGATCTTTCTGTCTGTTTTCCTAATCAACCCCGTCATTTCAGCATTTTCTAGGATGGGTGGAGGGTCAAAAATACACTGAAACCTAAAGATATACAGGGTGTCCCAGAATTCTTTCCCTGATTACAAACATTCATAAGGCATAAAATATGACACATAGACAAATATTTTTTTTATCTTGAATTGCATGTAACATATTCAAGTTTTTGTGTACATACTTATTGTCATTTTCTTTGTTACAGGGCCCAGTGACGTAACATCAGAATCGGACACCATTTGCAGAAACATGTACTCAAACCAGGAGAACGCCCAATGTGTCCTCTGGTATCACGAGACACAGTCACCAAAAACAGTCCAGAGACAATTCCAGACGGCATACCACAGACAGTCACCAGATGTTAATAGTATCAAGATGTCAAGTTTAAGGAAACAGGCAGCGTCAGTGGTCTCCCTAGAACAGGCAGGCCTGGACCTAGTGCGCAGCCAATTCAGACAGTGAGAGACGCCTTCGTGAGAAGTCCCAGAAGTCAGTCCGCACAGGCTCACGTGAGTTGCAGATTCCTAAGACATCAGTGCACCGCATCCTACATAAACATCGCCTGGATATCCTTCGGGCAACGAAAGGATCAGGCGTAGAAATTTATTAATAGTGTACACAAAAACTTGAATATGTTACATGCAATTCAAGATCAAAAAATATTTGTCTATGTGTCATATTTTACGCCTTATGAATATTTGTAATCACGGAAAGAATTCTGGGACACCCTGCATACTAAAAGTACTTAGAAAACTCCTAATTCCTTGATACGTCCCTTAAATCTCGAAATAACCAACCACAAAATCTTAGCAAAATTCTTGCCAGTACCGAAGACTAATTTTCTCTTGGCACCGGTTAAGGGTTTTACTGTATATTAAGGTTTCATTACCCAAAATTAATGTAAATAAGTATATTATAAGTATTTCATCACATATGGTCCTTTGGTGTGTATGTTCGGACCAGGATATTCCAATTTGGTATACACAGATCCTACGATGCGCATATAAGAACCCACAATGTGTTTGGTATTTATGCTATCAATTGGCCTTTCAGGGGTAAACTAAACACAAATGTGTACAAGCTAGAAAGGATGCAGATAAAGAGTGACAAATTTTTAACAAAATGAAAAGAGTGAATAAGGAAATCAGTTTAATATTGCCTTTTTTTTTTTTTTACTGTAAGACAGTTGCTACAAATCAGGCACGTGTCCAGAATTTGGATTTGGGAGGGGTCTAAACGTCTAAGGGTTTCCGGGGGGGGGTCCAAGGTGTGTCTGGGCATGAAATGTATATTAAATAAGTATAATTACGCCTGAAGTGATACTTTTTTTTGTTTGCCTTTTCTCTTGAAGAAACGTTGCGATTTTTCACAATTAACCTGGTATAATATTTACAGCTTGCAACACTGCGTTCTGTGCTTCACATATGCTGTTTACCATCACGAGAGTATGCCAAGTATCTAATAAAATGGCATAGTGCTATTTAAAAAAAAAACACAAAAAAACACGATATACCAGATTGGCAACAGTGACCATCCGAAGGGCATCACTTCATATAGCTCTTAATATCCACTGTATTGATACAAATCCCCCTCTGAAAAACTAAATTTTCTTTTACTGTATTGTTTAAGATTGATAGCGAAAAATCATTGCATTTACCATTACAAGGTAAAGATTTTGGGCTCCAAGTTGCAAACCGTGTATTTCGACAACGAAGCGGCATTCGTCCCATACTGATATGAACTTTTTTCTTTTTCTTGTTTCGCTGTCAGGATTCACCAACACAAAGTTTTTAACTATCTTTTCTTTACACCCAGTATAGACGCTCGAAGACCAGTTTAAAATCAAACAGAAATAATCTGAGGTGGATTTCTATGTACATACATAAACCATATCGCACATTTGGAAGAAAAGTATCACAATTGAAGAAAAATACAAAATCCGTCAAACACTTATACCATCTACCGGCCACCGATATAGATAGACTTGCTGAATTTTTGTCAAAGCAAGAGAATGGCTCTCTAATGTTTTGAGCACCAAAACCAAAAGAAAATTGTAAATTATTGAGTTGTGACACGTCTTGCGAACGTGCGTATATATTTCTTCATTAGCTTGCGTTAAAATGCTGAAAATAACAGGGGTAGTGTTTTCCATACGAATAAAGTTGTCGGATTAACGAATACTATATATTACGCCTTAGTTGCATCGTACGTGAATCGAATATATTTATTCGAAAGGTTTAAAGTAAAATTTTAGGGAGCGGTGTAACCTCCTCTTTCTTTACCCCCTAAATGACGGGACTCTTCCTAATGCAATTCATTTATGATGTGAAATGGCTAAATATGTAAGTGCATAACCAATTACACAGATAGATAAATCCCCACTTAATTCTTACTACTAAAAGAAATATTACTTCCATAACTTACGAACATTCTTCTACAGAATAATCACTGGAATGTAAATAAATTGATGTACCTTAAAGAAGTAAGTTTTCCCTGTCTTTTTATACGTGAAAGCAGCGTCTATGCTTCCTGGCAATTCTCCCCACGTCTTGGATATTAATTGCGGGCCATCGTCAATAAAGCCATCAGCAGACAATTTCCAGTAGTAATCCCCTACAAAGTTGAATTAACATTTCAGGGCTCTTTACAAACAGTTAACTTGTGGTAGTTTTACGTAAAATAAATCAGAATACTTATAATATTTTGTTAGGTAAACTTCAACAAGGCTACGTATTAGTTAATTGGATAAACAGAAACATATTCTAATAAAGTGTACACATTAATAAAATAGACATTGTTTACCATAAATCTTAAATAACAATAGATAGCACATAGTTATGGATTGTATCGTGTGACCCTGTATATTAGGGGCGCTCGCAAATGATTCGGACTGGTCGTCTAGTTCGTGTATAACGGACATGAATGACGCGATAGGGCTGTGCTAATAGTCCTAGTACGACAGTCTGTCACTCGAGGGCAGGTGTCAGTGCTCTGAGTGAGCCCGGCTGAGTAATTTTCCAAACAGAGATGCATGAGCCGACGGACAAATAACGACAGATGCAAATTGTACAAAATGGACTGCATGGTTCCTATGAAAGGAGAGATCTCCAGCGACGGAAATTCATCGCAAGCTAGTAGCCATGTGTTGTGAATGTGCATCGGTGCGTAGCACGATGCTGTTCCGTCCGACTGTGGGTCACAGTGTGCATAAATTTTGCGCATGTTGAGATCGTCATGCAGCGTTTCTCAACCCAGGCCTATTTAAGTTTATCAAACGTGGTGTGTCGCTTTGCCAGAATACTTTTTCAGTGATTTGAATTGCGGAATGAGTTCGCAATGTCATTAGATGCTGATGACCATTGCTGACAGTTTCTTCACACATTCCTTCTCATTCTTGAAGCCTTACACCTAGTTAAACATAATGCTTCGTTCAGGTCTGCATTCACCCCACACGGCCATAATCCGACGATAATTATTCGTTGCTGGAACTCCCTCCTTCCATAGGAAACATGTTGTCCACTTTTGATCATGAATTCTCCTTCATATCTTTACTATAGTCTCGCTCTCGGAATTTGACGAGAGGCCGCCATCTTCCACGCGTAACTACTGGCTTGTTACGTAAATAGAACTTCCAAAGGAGCGTTTGCAAGTTCGAACCGTGAATCAGTGATTAAGACCTTGGCTTGTTGAGTAAAAAGCACGGGTTTGAATCCCGGCGCAAGCAAGATTTTTCCTTTTTTCTTTCAAAATATATTTCCATATGTTCAAATGTATTATTAATAATTGCTTTCTTTCATTTTTCGTAGATTACCTTAGATTAGTGAGGGTAGGTTAGGTAAGATCAGGTGTGGTTATGTATCTTTACACATTCCGTTCTCAAATACTGAGCGCGAGACGCTCCTCTTGTGTACCGACTCAAACACCTCTGCTTGGAAAATATCACAGTCGGTCTCACTCAGAGCGCTGGCCCCTGCCATCTACATGTGGATTTTTGTACTAAGACTAGTCTATTGGAACAACGTCGACGTGTCGTTCACACGTCCGTTATACGAGTACTACAGGACCAGTCGAAATCATTTGCGAACGCCGCTAATAAAGTATTACAACAGAAAAATAAGTTGTACTCCGTATGATAGCAACAGCTTAAAGAAAACTCGTCCTGCCATCTGACGAATTGGGTCGTCAGTTTAGCTGGTGGAAGGTCATAGTCGACAAATACTGTTGTCTTCTAAAGGCAGAATTTGATTGGCTCTTATATCAGAGGATTCTTTTCTAGATGACATTTATTGACATAATTTATGAAATATTATGACGGTGTAAAATCATGAGTTGTTCCTGAGCAGAGTAAAGGAATTGACTCGCATAGAAAAATTTCGTAACGGTGGATGAAGCTTCAACTATATTACCATTAGGTACATGCGTTGTAAAGATCGTGGCTAGACTATGTCACAGCCACCGGAAATGTCTTGATTGATGCAATGGGTTAGTTTCAATTTGTATGTAGGTTTATATAAGTCACTATCGATAAACTTTGAATTTTATGCATATATTATACATATGTGTATTCTTTTTATACATATATATTGATTACCTTTAAAAGCATAATTCTCCCCTTCTGCAGATAAAAACATTGCATCGATACTGGGATCTTCGCAGATTTCAATTGGTCCGTTTCCGTATAGGGCCTAGGTGGAAAGACAAAAGACGCATGTTACAAAAACAACGTTATAGTGTTTATGTATTTTTAATTTAATATGATATTATAGATATTTTGATTAAAGTTACACTTCCTACAAAGTGGGTAGTATAAAGCAGTGTCAACGGAGGTTATCTTAGGCAGGGTATATATTTATTCCGTTCATCCAGGGAAGTTTCGGACAAAGAGACAGGCGTACATATATCAAGCAACTTTCATTAGAACCAGAAAGTAAAATATTTTAACCATGTTTATTTTAAAAATATACAGTGAAACTTCCGAATAGCGGACATCGTTTGGACCTAACAGAACCGTCCACTATTAAAAAGTGCTCGCTATTTAGAAACACACATTGGGCGCATTCAACGGACTAAAGTATTACTAAGCGCTGAGAGAGCACTTGAATCTTATTGGTTTGCCTATAGGTAGCAATCAATACGATTAAAATGCTCTCTCAGGACTTAGTTCTACCTTAGTCCCGTGAATACGCCCAATGTGTTCTGTATGGCAAACAAAATGGGCGCATTCAATGGACTAAGATAGTACTATGCGCTGAGAGAGCATTCGCATCTTATTGGTTTGCCTATAGATAGCAACCAATACAATTAAAATGCTCTCTCAGCGCTTAGTTCTACCTTAGTCCCGTGAATGCGCCCATTGAAACTTCCTTTAAACGGCAATAAGAAGTGAAAATAAGAAAATTATGTACAAACTGAATTAATGCACATTGTACACTCGTTTTTATCTATGAACTGCTGTACATTATCGCAGTGTAATGTGCAAGCATTGTTATGATATCCACAGTAAACAGTACCGCAGTGTAATGTTTTAATGACGCCAATACCAGGACCACTGAACGGAACTGAGTTGGATTTTATTTAATGTCTTTAGGAAACTATGGCTCAGGCCGACAATAACAGTACAACTGTGTATAACGGCGCTGCCAGTTTTAAATACAACAGTATTTTTATTTTCACTTTAGTTGTGTTACTCCTTTTGCCTTTGTTCCTACATCTTGTTACTGTAGTGAATCATCCTAAGAACTTGCGATTACTCTTAGCCTTCATTTGTCTTCGCTACTCCTCGATAAGACGAGGACTCTCATATGTGAAGCAGAAATCTGTACAGAGGAACACAACATACTGGCTTTGTCCGTCATAGAAAGGTTCTTGCTTTGAAAGGCAGTATTATCAAGATGTTAGTGACCGTTATTCAGAGAGTTTCCTTCCATAAGGTTCAATGTTATTCTGCCAGGGAGTTTAAAACTGTCCGCTATTCACAGGTGTCCGTTATGGGAAGTTTCACTGAAAACGAATCTGGTTTAAATAAGAAATTTAATCATATGAGAGACCGAATTTACTTATGAACTTTTAGAGAGAAGATGTTGCAGACGAGTGAAAAGTGATTAGATTTTGTAATGTATCAAAAGTACTACAACGCAAGTATCTTGGGCTGTAATAGTCACACTGACCACAACTTCGTTGAATAGATAACAAAGGTAAGCAGTTTATTATACTACCTAAATTTGGAATATTACCTCCTTTAGATGATTACACCACGAAGAGAATATTCGTGGGCTTTCTCTGCCATCCCAACCATTCACGTTGTGCCATATCGGCTGGAATGGTTGCAATCTCCCTACGGATGCTTTGTTTCAATTCGTCAGTTGTGCGGATTCATCTAAAAAAAATGAGTACAGATTGGATAGCCCGTACAACTGATGAACTGAAAAAAAAGTATACGTAGGGAGATTGCAACTATTCCAGCTGATATGGTACAACGCGAATGGTTGGGATGGCAGAGAAAGCCCACGAATATTTTCTTCGTGCTCTTCACCATCTAAAGGAGGTAATATTGAACACTTTGATAGTATATTAAACTCCTGAACTGTGTTATGTATTCAATGAAGTTTGTGGTCAATGTGATTGTTACAGTCCAAGGTACTTGCGTTTAAAATCTATCCCATCATTATATATTTGCATGCTCCAGTTGTAGTACGTATCTTACCTGTATCCCTGAAATGTCGTCTTCATCTAAACGAAAGTTCGATCTATAACTGTAGAATGGAAACATTATAGACGACTTCACTTCGGAGTGTAGCAAACCTAACGAATGACCGAATTCGTGTACAGCTACTAAGAACAAGTTAGTCCCTGAAACATAGTAGGATATAATAAGTATTAGGTTAATAATAACATATGAAACTAAGAAATAAGTAACACATAAAATCGTGCTTACAAGTTATTGGAATCCATGCGCAGTCCAGTTGATGATGTCGCGGACTTCGGGTCAGATATGCGGGATCTAACACAACAAACGAATACCGGGATGGTATATCAACAAAGACTCTGACCGCTACCTTCCCCATGCTTTTATCAAAAGAATGATCACCGAGGTTCTCTTAGGTGCGACGGACTTGCTAATAAACTGAAATAACAATCTTTAACATGTTCGTATTGTATCTTTAATTAGGACCTCGTAATCCAGTTATTGTCTATATCCATCTCATATATCCACTGTTTGATTTGTAGTGAGGGATGGCTGGGATTCCAACTCCTAGGGAAAATTCTGAGTGTATCTTTGTTAAATGTAGCTTTTTAAGGTAGAGTACATTGTGTAGCTCATTCACATCTTAAGGGCACACTTATAATGAACCGTACCTTGTTAAGCCATAAGATAAGCCAACTTTGAGATATCGGCTCTCTGTTTTTCAAAATAATTTTTCTACAGTCTGGAATAAACAGATGCAAAAAAAAAATATATTGTTATGTGTAGGACAGTGATTCTCAAACTTTAAATATAATTGTACCCTTTTAAATATAAAGTGTTCCAAGGAGTACCCCCGGCGCGGAAGGTGGCCTGCGCGTTGGAGTCGCGAAATTTTTGTTTTATAATCTTATCCATTGCTTTGCTTTCATGCCTCTTAAAATTTAAGCAATCTACATTTTAACTCCAAAATAAACACAACATAATAATGTTACTCAAGAGACAAATTTGCGTTGACTTACCAAATTTAATGGGAGGGATGATACTGTTGATGATCCTTCACCAAGAACTGAATGACCGGTTCGATGCTGCCAACTTTAAGTCTCAGATCTGGTTCGTCATCGAATCGGTTTCTGTTCGTTTTCAGGTCTACTAGAGCCGAGAAAGCAAATTCGCATATCCAGTTTGTAACGAAAGGCAACAAGTGCTTGAGGGCCCTGTCATTCTAGTCAAAGTATTCCAATCGTACACTCAACCAAGACTGAGTCAAAGATTTTTCTGTGAAATAATTTAAAAAAAAACACACACACACATCAGTGGTGATCTCCAGCAGTTTCTGCTCCTCAGTGGTGGATAGGTTTAAAGGCAGCTTGTCCACACCAACAAATGGATTTCTTATCCACTCTTTAGCACTGTCAGGAAAGTACTTCAGAAACTCCTCCTTGAGATTTTGCATGTGTTCTGCCATCCCTTCAAGCACATTGTCATCCAGATTCTTCTGTGAAGCACAAAGAATATAACTGAGTGTAGGGAAACTGTCATTCTTCCGACGCATGAGTCGTCGATGCCACACTTTGAGCTTTAGTGTCGTTGCTTTAACTTTGTCTTGAACATGAAATATTGTTACTGTGTTTTCCTGCAAGACGAGATTCATTTCGTTCAGTTGGGGAAAAATGTCTGCGAGGTAGGCCAATTGCATTTGACACGTGAAGTCTTTCATACGGTCAGCCAAATTGTAGTTGGTCCCGTCTAAGAATAGCTGAAGCTCCTCTCGAAGCTGAAATATATGAGTCTAAATTTGCCCCATGATAGCCAACGAACGTCTGTATGAAAAAATAACTGATTGTATTCACTACCCATAGCTTCACATAATCTTACAAAACTACGAGCGTTCAGTGGGCGTCCTTTCCCAGAGTTTACAATTGTTACAGCCTCATCGAGTACTGTTTCAAGACCCTCGGACATCTTCTTGTAGCTAGGGCTTCTCTATTGATGCTGCAATGTCTGGATATTGGTTGCGGAGTCATAGCTTTCACGCGTGTGACAACAGCTTCCAGGGATCCCGTCATAGTTTTCGCAACATAAGTGCTAGTTCAACGCAAGTTTTTCAACCTATATTGTTACCTGTTACAGATTAGTTCAAGATTGTGAAAATGCATTCTTCTGTCGTATGACATGGTAAAGCTTCACAAAACAGAAAATCATCTTGAACATCACCACAAGACTCGTACCTCACGAAAGCCACGAGATTAGCATTATTCAGAATGTCAGTAGACTCGTGGATCTGTAACTAATAGTACTTGCTTTGTTTCACTCGCAAATTTCATTGTTGCTTGACATTGTCTGTCATTGAAATTATTCTGCATTTTACGGTATCATTTGAGAGAGAAACTTTATCAATTGCTTTGGTTGTTTTTTCACTCATCGCGGTTGTCATTATTTTTGCGGCATCTCAAACCGCATAGTTAAGATAGTGAGTTATTTACCGACCCCACTCCCCTCTTCTCAAACCAGTTAGCATCTCTTTCTCTTCTGCAGCGATCTTTAACTAGTTATTTTATCCGCGTTTTGAGAAAACATTTTCGAAGCAAGTACTGTCTATGATATTTTCGTACGACAGTTAAAATAAGGAGGGGAGAGAGTCGGAAATATTTTGCGTGATATGAGATTGCGCAAACAGGCATGTTTCGTATGTCCTTCAAAATTATTCCGTGTACAACGCACACCATTGTTTTCATGAAATTGCTTTCCTCGGAACCATTGTGCGCTAATCTCAAATCTGCTACCAATAATGCGTATTTCGGTGTTATTTTGATTGTGAAAATTCCAGGTGATGTTCATTTTTATTTGTGCATAATTTATGCACCCTCAATTTAAGACAATTTTCTCGTCTAAAAAGTGGATAAATTATGCGAGTAAATACGGTATCTTTCTTTGTCAAATTTTCGTACTGCATTAATGGATATTACACAACGTTTGTTTATTTAAAAAAAACTACATATACTATTGCATTCTAGGTGTTAATACGACAAAAACCGCGTTTGTCCCATTAAAATCGGACAATTTTTAGCGAACTCG
>JAGDQP010023010.1:0-29721 GCA_022664845.1 Lepisma saccharinum | reverse complement strand
TTGGCAAAATAATGGATTACTTTTTACTACACCAGATATTTGGAAATACGTACGAAAATTTCTTATTAAAAAAAAAACTGAATGGCGGCCCACCGGCCGGGTAGCCAAAGTTTTACTGAATTGCGGTGCTCGGTGCGACGCACCGCTGTTTTTAACGTTACTGAGACAATAATAATTTTACAAATGTTTCATTGTATTTGTATCAATTCAAATGTATATATATATTTTTTTCTTGCAGGTATTTATTCACCCATCTTCTGTGAACTACCAGTCAAATCACTTCAAAAGTCCTTATTTGGTGTACCATGAGAAAATTAAAACTAGCAGGGTATTCATCCGCGAATGTACTATGGTGCCATGTCTTCCACTCATCCTCTTCACAGGTAGCGGTGTAAATGTTGAACTTCACAACGGGACGTTTGTTATTTCTCTTGAAGATGGATGGATTAAGTTTATAGTTCAATCACGAGAGGTGAGTAGTCCGCAGTTTACTATTTCCATATAGTTGTAAGGTAGAAAGAACACGGATTTTGCTAGGCTGACAGTAATTTAAGAAATATTTTATGTTTCATGGCCTATTTAAGAAACTTATTTTGTTATTACTGTTTTCTAGTTTTGATCGCAGCTTTTCCCTTTCTATATAGCACTGTCAAGAATGTAAAGTTTTCGGCTAAATTAGTTCAGTTCTCATATCTCTATTTCTGTCTTTAGGCATTAGAATAAAGCACAAGCATCTCAACTTGGTGCTCCCGAGCACTAGGGTGCTCTTTTAATGACAGTTTGTACTCTCGTCATAAGAGTAAAACAGTGTTCACGAACACGATCGTCATCAAGGAAACTGTCACGTAAAGTACTGAAATAGAGTAATATATTACGGAGCTGTAGATGTATTTTTGACAGTTTTACCGCTCTCAGATACAAATACGGGTCAATACATTTAGATTAGTATTACCAAATTATATCCAATGATATCGAATTATCAGAGTTCGTGTGTGTCGTAACTGATGGTGACTGAGAGTGATGGGTACAAACCAAGGATTCGTCAGCCTTTTCAGAAATGATTAACGTTTTCCTCCTTTCATACACTATAATTGTTTAATTCATGTTTATTTGAAATCCCCTTCTGGTCCAGTTCTTTTTGCATGAATTACCGGCGTCCTGTCAAGAACTAATCCTTCGTCCTGACATTCATTGTTTAAGTCGTGGTGATGCTGTTACAAGGATGTGGAATAGTGGCGGCCGGTTCTTAGCTCCACTGGGTGTTGCATTCAGGCCCACCGCCAGCCACAAAGAGTAGGGGGTCACGAAAAATTTAGGAAAGGGTTTGGGATTACGAAACATACATAAAATAAATATTTGTATTGGGGCAAGATAAATTTGGCGGGGCTCAGCGCCCCTGGCTGTGGGCCTGGACTTTTGACACTGTGTGAGTGGATTGGGTAGCTGATCAGTCACAATCAATGTCTGGCCACAAAAGAAATGACCAGATTATCAAAGAAAGGGACGTTAGTCAATTCGTTATGATTTTGAAAAAAATGTCGTAACTATAATATTGAGGATAGAATTTGATAGTTTGTCACAGTTTTTCGTGGCTAGAAATTTGTATGGCTGTTATTGGTATTGTTAATATCAGTTTTAGAAGCTTTTAAGATCCACTAAACGCTTTCTCCAAGCTATTTTGAACTATAAACAAGCTCACAGTTCATGACGATAGAGCTTTCCTTTGTCAAGAAATGTGTAAATTGAATATATAATTTCTCCACAGTTTATTTTGGAAAATTCCAAAAGTAACTGAAATTTCTCTGGAGTAAACAGCGTGGCTGCCATAATGTGCCATGTGAATGTAAAGTGGGATTTTGCTTTGCAAGTAATCACATCGCATACTTCCTTTGCTTCCCTTACCCATTCAGTTCTTTCAATCTTTCTCCTTTTTGATACCGTGTTTGTATTGTCTGTTGTTTCACTCGAATCATCAAGCTGGGCTTTTATACGTCTAGTATTTGTTTCAAAGTGGAAAATAGCCTTTTGTGCCAAGGAAGGATCAATTTCTCGATTTTGAAGTTGATTAAACAAAATTTCCACAAGAGGCATTGTTTTACTAAAAAAAAAGAAAGCGAGAAATTAAAATGGTTGCTAATAAGTGTTTTCTTGAGTACTTCAGCCCGATGGATTGTGTTTGAATTTTTCTCTTCCTCCATCTTCACTACCTTATTCATGCATTGTTCAAAGACAGCGGACGAGTGAATCTAAAACTGCGAATCACTGCGGATTACCAGAAAGAAGTACACACGCCTTGCAAATTTGAGAAAAAAAATAATTAATTTATATTTATAGAAGCAGCTTTCCTCATAAATAGATTAATTTGATGAGAGTAACAATGAATATACACAACATTTGAAATGGAGCGATACAGTGCCATAGCTTTAAAATTATGATTTCACGATTAAAGTAACATGAGTCGCCCGCAATGACCTGTATCTAAAAGCGATACTGGACTGACTACTGATGCTTCCAAAAATTTCATGAATATATGAAGCCAGGAAGCGGAGAGAATACGTAATCTCGTTTGTCCACTTCCAGTCTAAACCAATATGGACCAAATTTTCAGTTCTAACTCAGCTTTTTACGTTTGATATCGCTGTATGGCCCATTTTCTTTATTTATGTCTTAATTCTTGCAAATATTATTTGCAGTATTTTCTATTACATGAAGAGTGCGTATACTATTATATGAATAACTCAGGAATTGAACTTAAATAAAAAACGGGCCACACACCGATAAGAAGCGTATAAAATTGAGTTAGAACTGAAAATTTAGTCCATTGGATTAGACTGGAAGTGGACATATGAATTTAAATATTTGCTCTGGTGTCTATCTTCCGACAGTAAGGAGTCACTCCAGTATAGTTAGTTTTCGTCACGTAGAACTCTGTAGAATCGCGCTTGACATTCAGCATTTTCTGGTAACATCGCAGTCTATCTATTCCTATCAAAGGCAGGAAGGAACACACACACACACACACGCTCTCTCTCTCTCTCTCTCTCTCTCTCTCTCTCTCTCTCTCTCTCTCACTCACACACACAGACTGCGAGTAAATGAAGGAGAAGTAGACAGTATTTTCTTTCTTTTCCCTAAAGGAAACTAGCTTTTCTGAACACCGAGGGATATAATATTATTATGTATTCTATATGTTAGAGCGATTGAAATAAAAATTAAATACCTTAAGAAAATGGTTGTTGCGCAACTGGACAACACTGCCAAAGACCGCTACTCATGTGGAAAATACTTAAGAAATCAAGACATATTTATTCAAATGATTTTGCAACAAAATTTCCATACTTATTTGAGGATTTTAAAATTAGTATTACTTGCGCAGTAGACGTCTTTTCAGCGTTTGAATGAGCTTAATAAACAACTTCAAGGTAAACAAAACACATTTTGTGAAATGAAATAAATTATTGGTCTATTTTTATTTTGGTAAAAATAAAAAAAAGTCTTCTTGCTACAGCAAACAAGACCCTTTCAATTCAGTGTAGACGTAAGATCAAATCAAGTTTATCAATGAGAATAATATGACTGTTTATGCGGAACTTGAATTGATAGATCTCCCAACTTCTTTGTGCTGAAATATTTGTTTGAAAATTGGACCCACCTTTTGTAGGTGAGAGTGTATGAAACGCTTCCTCATATTGCAGAGGTTTCTCTCAAATGTCTTCTTATGTTCTGGACGACATACCTGTTCAGAAATCTTGCTTAACATAACACAAACGCGATTTACTGACTCACATCGTCAGAACTGTCTATTTGTAAATACAAACGACTTCTCTTTGAACAACACTGAAATTCTGAGTAACATTCAATATATTTAAAAATTTACAGATTTAATGATCAGTGTATGAAAGTTTAAACATATTCGATTTCATCGTGCTCACACAGTTAGTATTACATGTGGACGGTGCTCACAGTTTTGAAAGGTTAAAACCCTTGATGTAGCATATGTCATGAGTCATGACCAATGTAAAGTAATGAATTCACTCGTAAGTGCTGATTTGCTTATACTAAATAGAATATTGATTTGTTTAAGTTATTCCCTTAAGCAAAGCTATAAGGATTATACTGTAGATCCTACAGTATATTATTTCCACCATAAGAGGTGGTGCTTAATTCATCTTAAGTGATGGCAGTAGTGCATTGGGAAGAATGAAATAGTTTGAAAAATAGAACGAAAGTGTATTTAGAACGTGGAACAAATGCTCTGAGGGAAATGAAATTGTGTAAGTCAGGGGCAGAAAAATGATTACTCAGCTATGTTTTGCAAAACCCTCGCACCAGTTGTAAGCACTGTGTAGTATTTAAAATGCTCTTAACAAATCTTTTTAGCCTACTGTACTCGGTGTCCTCCTCATCGTTTTTCCCGTGAAACTGTGAATGGATCCACCGAAGACATGACCCAAGGGTGGCCCCTTTCTCTTTCTAGTTGTATATCGGAACATGCTGTATTAAATTATTTCTTAAATATGGAAATAGGTTCTGTTCCCTACAGTTTTTAAACACGAGCTTAGAATTATTTCATCGTGCTGGAAAGTCAGGTGATGCAGATACTTCTTTGTGTCGTGATGTTTGCTGATACTGCTGGTAAACCAGAAATTTTCTACTAAAGGAGTCAATGAGCAAAATTGTCTGATCCATTTCGTCAAGGGCTAACGGCTTTTGTCTTAATAGCATGTGTATCACAAGCTCAGTGCACGAAAATAATGTTGAGGGAGAAAAACTTGTCCATTTGGTTAGTTTGGGAAACTTGTTGGAGAAAGATGCGATCGACTTTGAATTTATAAAGAAATTTGTCGTTTTTTATACGTTCTTGAACGTCTGCAGATATGCAAACGTTGATTTTCTTTGGAAAATGTAATAAAATAACTGGTCCTTTAATAGCAAAAATTAGAAAAAATCTTAATTAAAATTTTCATGTAAAGTGAAATGCCTCTGCATCCGATACCAGCAATTGGGCTGATTGAGTAAATATATAAGAAATATATCATATGTACAGAATTTGGTTGTGTCGTCTGGCAGCTTAATTGGTAGACTGGAGTTCCATTCCCAAATAGGACAGCGAAGACAAGAAGTTTGTTGTATAGATCGTGATATAAGAAGGTTCAATAATGTCTTAAATATAAGTTGAGTACAGTTTTACTCACTGTTTTAGGCACTTAACGACTTCAAACGATTTAAAAATGACAATCGTTCAGAATTTTCAGCTAAATGTTTAGTCATATTCGAAACAGCAAAACCACTTGAGTTTGGCCATAGTTTATTTTATTATGTGTTGGGGTTCAATGGCATTATTGTAGCAAATGATTTGAAGAGTTCATTGTGCTTTAAAATTTGACACACACACACACGTCAATTTGCGTGAAATCGCAAATAAATACTGGCAGTTGTTAGCAATGAAACTTGAATAAGCGCAGCTTAGTTCAGCGTCACTTCTTAGATCGGTCTGAAAAGTCACATAATCCCCATATTCGTACGACCAGTTTGTACGCCAGAATATAGGGCGTTTTTGGATACTACCTTGCACAATAGTGATTTCTTTGTACTGTTTAAAATAGTATCGTTACTAGCTATGTATTTAACTAGTGTTAATTATAAGGTCTAAAAACTCACGTTTGAAGTAACATTTTCATCGCAATCAGAAGAGTATTCGCAGCACTTATATAGGAACTCTAGTCTGCATTACGCAGTTCACTATATTACAGCATGTTTACATGTAACTTTGTTTTACAGGTTGCTGAGTTGCTGAAAGTGATTCGTGGAGAGCTGCTAAAGTTACTAGACGAAAAAATTCAGAATCCGACCTTAAATTTATTGACCCATTCCAGAGGAAAAAAGATAATTCGGACTATCATTAAGTTGGTTACTACAGAGTAATTTAGCGTGTTTTCACGTAATCCTTGTTCGTTAAGTTCCTCTTACGTTATGGAGTGAATTTGTTATTGTTAACGCTTTTCCCGTTATGTTTCTCCTTTATAAAGCAATGTGATATAAAGGAAGTTTTTGAGATAAACTTTATTAATTAATTAGTCTACTGTATTTATTTGTACATAGTGTCTATGTGGCCTCGAATTTGTGTCATCGAAATAAAGATTTTATTTCTTCTGTGAACGTATTCTTCATATGTTGATTTTTTTTTATTATGTTGAAATTTGGAGTTGATACGTAAGAATGTAAAGGTTTCAAGCCTTATTGAAGCCTTTCAATGAGGTAGAAAAACTTAATTTGTGGAGCAAATTGTAGTTGCATAAATAACGGTGATACTTTTTTTTTTTTTTTTTAAAGATATTGCACTTCATATCTATTGTAGTTTTCAACGTAGATAACCTACAAAGTCTAGTGATAAGGTCACGATCAGAAGAATATTTGTAAATATAAAAGCATCACTTTATAGTAAGGTCCCTTTGATATGCATACAAACAGTGCAATAATATAATTTCCTAGAAACTCGTTAATTATTTTAAAAAAGATTGGTTCAAATAATGTTACTCAATAAGTGGAGCTTAAAATTGAGTTATTCTACTGTTTTTCTTATAGTGTTTACAGACTGCAATACAGATATTTATCATATACTGTCATATTCTTCACACATATATAAGTATATAATGTTCATGTTTTTAACTCAACCATGTGACTATGTATACATGTGGTTGTTGATAATACATTTTATTCTTCCAAATTTACTTTGGTCTGGCCACCGTAACTTGTTTAACGGTATTATTTCGAATCCGAAAACATGCTGAAGTGACACGTTTAGTAAATCTAGGTCCACATTCTGTGCTATAACTGGTGGAGATTGGTCAACGCTACTATTTATCGTGATGTTCTCACCTGTGACTGCTGAA
The DNA here is from genome assembly GCA_022664845.1 of Lepisma saccharinum. Lineage (NCBI taxonomy): Eukaryota > Metazoa > Arthropoda > Insecta > Zygentoma > Lepismatidae > Lepisma > Lepisma saccharinum. The sequence continues at coordinate 22,828 of JAGDQP010023010.1, read as the reverse complement.
TTTGAAATTGGCGAAGACTTCTTTGCTTGCGCTGTGAACAATAAAACGTTCAAGTTCTTGTACGTGTAAACGATATTGGCTATGTATGTCAGTTTGTATATGGGATTATAATTGAAAGACATTCGAAATTTTGAAGTGAACATAGTAGATTTGATTTAAAAAGTATACCTCACATACTTTTGTAGAAAGAACACGATAGTATTGTGCATAAGGGGAAATTTGATCGTAAAATTTAAGGAATTTGGAAACAACGTATACAGTAGGTCAAAAATATATATCGAAGGTTTGAGAATTTTAAAACTTACCTATATTTCTGTATTGACTCAAGATAGCAAGTAGTGAAGATCTTTGCAACTGAAACTGAAAACGGATAAATTAAAAATTGTATGTTTCTATTACATATCATTCAGGATTACTGATTACTAATATTTATGTATTAAATATCCTTCCAATTTATATATCTGTTCGCAGGAATAGTACTAATATTTATGTATTAAATATCCTTCCAATTTATATATCTGTTCGCAGGAATAGCCGTCGTCACTAAGTTATTTAAAGCAAACAATTCTTCATTCAGTAATAAATTTACGTAGCAGATGAATGTCTGTAACAGTGGTGGTGTTTTGTTAAAGGAGTGTAATTCGCCAGCAAAAAAAAAAAAAAGTATTTACTGTCGTGATTCTTCTCTTGTCTTTCTTGTTACTCCAAATAATTCTCTGTATTCACACGGACAGTCACTGTTAATTAATTTACCAACCTCTATATAGAATGTTTCGTTCACGTGGGTCAAATAGTGAAAATGAGAAGTTCCTGTGTTAGTGTAATCTATGTACCTGTAAACAGTTTTGAATGTAATGTTTAATAAAGCTATTTATTTCATGTGACTCCTATTTATTATTACTGTATATAATTCCCCTATACGTAGTATGAGTATTCAGTTTATTTTTTACTGTTGTTACCCTTTGTTCATGTGAGCTATTGAATACTACATTAAAAATAGTCACTTGTGTGTGGCGGGTACCTAGTTCGCTAATTCTAGATTATAGCGACTTCCTCAGAGCAGAATAAAACACTGGGCACTTAGTGTAAAAACAAAACAAAAAAATAATAGTATATACAAGTGAAATAATTGGAAAGATAGTGTTTTATATATCATTTTATGTCAGAATCATATTTATGTTGTTTTTTTTAAACATCAGTTGCCAGATAATTATGTAAAAGCGATTTCAAGGTTAAGTACGGCATTACCTAAATGCGCGAACCTAGTTTTTGAGTGTTTAAGGTGATAAGATTTGAGATAATTCTGCGCATTTTGTCCAATATATCGTGGTGCTTAAAAATGTAGGATTTGTGATATAATGTTAATAAAAATTATGAAGGAAAAATTAAATTAGTTTTAATTTTTTTTAAATGAAATGTGTCCTAATTCTTGTTTAATAGCGTAGAAAGGAAATGAGTCAATATTTTTGGATGCACCTATCCGTTTTAAGAAGTTTCTGGAAAAAAAAAAAAAAAAAAAAAGATGATATATATTCTTGACAGTTGCATTCTCTTCATAAACATCTGATGGTTGCAGTTGACCAGAGTAATAACATATGTAATTTGTAAGGGATTTCAATATTTCTGGGTGGACATAAAGTGGGGAAACTACATTGTTTTTGTGATTTAAAAAAACTGTAAATCGATAGGGCTACAACTCGTGAATTTTTAATATTATTAGGAATTTTATTGATGGAATTTTTGGTTGAATCATGCCATTTTTGAAACATAATATTATGTTGCTGATTGCAACTAAGTTGGAAAGCTCGGAGAAAAAGGTTCTTCCAGATGTTAGCTTTTGTTGAAAAGTAGTGGCTAATTCTTGGTTAATCTTAATTTACCCTGACGGGTGTTATATACCAGGTATATATATATGGTGCATTCCAGCGTAACGGACGCAACATTCGTACAGTACTTTTACATATTTATGTATGTCTTTTATAAAGTTAAGGTTACATGACAAAGTTAAAACTTTACTCAAATGTAGGCCATGAATTGATTTGTATTCTATGGAAAAAAAAAAAAAAATGTGATTGCATCTTGAATAATTAACAAGTTACAAAGTTCTAAATTTTCTTAACTGACTTAACACGGATTGGACATGAGTTTTTCAGTCCTTAGGAAAAATTACATTTTCTCTGAAAGTAATAATGTTTCTCAAGCCCTAAGACTTTTATTGTAAAAGGACAAGAGATGTGAGTGAATCCACCAAAAGTTTCAAATTCAATATTCAAAATTGTAGAAAAAAAAAAAAAAAGTTTTTATCTTAACGACTATGAATACTGTAACCTGACAAATAAGGCTCTGATAATGGTCATGATCAAATTATGCATTTTCTATTTTTTACCCAATTTTTTTTTCACCCCATGCATAGCTTTTTGTCAATTCCGTCCCAACCAAATAATAATTTTTTTAACCATGATAAATATTAGTTTTACTGTGTAATGATATTTTTAACACTTTGTACATTGATAACCTTCATTTATAGTATTTTATGAAGAATGTATATTTATAAATAATTATGAAAATTATTGGAAAGTTGGCTGCACACATGACTTTTCACCAAACAGCTATTATTTTTTTTAAATTTCTTAATATCCTTCTTTTATAAATAAAAACCATTGAAAGTGTGTGATAAAACAGTGTTGGCAGAACATTACTAGGTAGATTAATGCTTCTAAATTTGTGCATTGTACTCTTTTTATACCAAAATTGAACCTGGGACGGAAATGACCGAAATAGGACGGAATTGAACTTGTGTAGGCTGTTAAAAATATCTGTATTAAAAAGAAACGAATATGAAAGCACAATAATAATAGTGTAGTCGTGAACCTTTGACAAAAAGTATAATACAATTATTTCTTTATAGATAATAGCGTATGACACTACACAAAATGTTTTCAAACATCAGTCCATTCCTGATACGTAGAAAAAAAACTGTTTGCAAACGGGCACTGGGGATTTTATTGATCGAATTACTTCTTCTTTTGTGTATCAGGTTTAGCAGGCCACTTCCAATTTTTCTTTGATTTCTCCATTACTGAAACCAAATAACTGCCCGGCCTTATGTCAGTAACCTGGGTAAAGTGTCCCTTCATAATTTACAACGACAAAGTTATTAATTTCAATCCCTCGCTAACTGTCTTTTCTGTTCATCACTTAATGAGAACAGCAAGTACCGTTTTTGTTTTTGAACCTTTTTTCTAGTTATATAATCTCGTTTACCGGGAGCTAGACAAGTGTTCCCTGCATCTTCAAAAAACTCTAATATTCGTCCCTTTAATGAAAGCTACATTAGTTTTCTTTTTTTCCGTTTCCTTTTTTCTTCCTTTATCTGTCTGGTAATACAGTGATACAATTCTTTTTTTCCAACACACTTTTTAATTATTTTTTTACGTATTATGTCTCCTGATACATGTTCAGCTAACTTTCTTCTGTCTGCTTGACTCTTACACATTTTTGCATTTTCCTTCAGCTGCATAGCCCGACTCCTAACATTAAATTGTTTCTTACCCACTTAGACCCAGCTTTCAAAATTTCTGTGACCACTGTTCCTGCGGATGTTGATGAACCTTGGTTACTACTTTCATTTGTTTGTAGTCTCTGAAATCTCTTTTTTAGTCTTTTCCAGAGAGTCTTGCAATTTGTTAATTTTTCTTTTATCTTTCTCCCTCCTTTGTCTTAATCTACGTTTACCTTGTTTTTTCTATCTTCACTTTGTACGGTTATGTTTAGGTCCGAGCCTGATGGAGCTGGTGGAGTATTTGTGTCCAGAAATCGTTGAGCTTTCTCCTGTTCCATCACTTGCTTCTATACTTAGACGTAGCAATTCTCCATTTTTTCTCTGTCTGTCAAATCCTTTGTAAACTTAATTTTACCCTCCTCCTTATCTCTCTTCTTTCTCTCATGATCATACTGCTTTGCCTGTTCAAACTTTACACTATCCAATTTAATTCGCTCTCGATATTTTCTCTTCCGCTCCCTCTCTAACTGTCTTTTCTGTTCATCACTTAATTTCTTTCTTTTTACTTTAGCCATATTGCATCTGTAGTCTGAGACCTATAAAAGAACGCAAATGTTGTACTAACCGTATAAACATGCTCTTAAAACGATACTAACTTAATGTTACATTCCTTTTTACATTGACATTAAATGATTGCTAATATTCCAAACACATAACATATACTCCTTAGGCGCTGTTTTTGTCAACAGTCGTAATTCAGTATTATTTATTTCCCTCATATTAATGCAATATCACATTAAAATAATTATTATGAAATCAAATAACGTTTCGAGATGTAGGTATCTCATTTCCGTCCCAGTGGTGTCAATTCTGTCCCATTCAGGTGCCGATAGCAGTGGGACGGAATTGAGGAACCTGAAGTTTTATTCTATTAGGTTGGCTACCCTTTAATCTAGAACGACAAGGCCATGTTTGAGGTTCGATGCAAACACAGCTTACTTAACACTATCATAACTTACACGATTAAACTAGTTTTAAGTTCGAAATAGTTATGGACAGAAATGACGTATGCAAAAAATTTACCTGGAATCAATTAGTTGAACCATCAAAACACTTGAAACCCAATAACAATTAACTGGTCTCCACAAAACAAACTTTCCAACAAGATTGCCTCCCTCTACTATTCCCCACATTACTGAAATAGTCAAATCAGACACTAAAATGTTCATGGGACGGAACTGACCAAAAAACCAGGGACAGACTTTAAACAATTGTTACTTCTTATAAAATTAATATTTTGAGATTTTATAACTTTTGGTGTCATATTTTATTATTTATTACCTCACTGTAATTTTTTAATTTCAATGAAAATCAATATAAATCATCAGTTGGTTCAGGTCAACTCAGGATTAGGACAAGGGACGGAATTGACATTTTGATGGTTTAAAATTTTTTCAGGGAAAAAAATGAATTTTTGAAATTAAAGCAAACCGTTCTTCTTAAAGTACCAATTCTGTACTATACAACACAATTTTATTTTCTAGTATATACTAATTTTTGCATGTGAAAATCCTAAGGGACATCGATTTGAAATTTTTGGTGGATTCACTCATGTACTTCTTTACTACTGCAAAGTTTTCGAATTACCAATTAGTTTCTCCGCGGTAATTTTTTAAAGACCGTAACGGACGCACCATAAAAACGTAACGGACGTAACAGTTTTGTCTAGGTGCACATAGCAAGTGAATTTCGCTTGTGAAACATAAGGTAACAAATTTAAATATTGAAAGGAAAGTGAAATTAACAGGAACATTACTTTCCAGTGAAACTTAGAGCACTTTTACAGTGTGTCCCTAAAGTAATAGAACAAATTTCGGGAGGTGATTATTCACTTCAAAACAAGGAAAAAATAATTGGAAGAAATTTCGAGACATGCGCAAGTTTGTAGTTAGAGGCGCTGAAAGTTTCGGTGGCATCTCACAAATGACGCCATATCTCGATACACAAACGTAAGCGGTATGGGCTTAAGAAATCATAATCGAAGTAGGACCCGATACATTCATTTAAGCTAGTGTTTATGATTGAGGGAATGCCACATAGACAGATTTTGCAATGTAAGATTTTATTGTCAAAGAAATAAATGGTTTAATAGGGCATATAAATCCTCTTTAAGATGGATTTTCAATCAAAAATAGCTTAAATACGTTCATTTTGATTTCTACTTCAATTGTCATTTGCTAAGCTGCCTACGTGATTATGTGTCGACCTATTACGACGTCGCCGTAACTTTGAGGTCCTATAACTCCGAAACTACTCATGCCTCGAAATTTTATCACAGGAACGTTTTCCTTGTTTTAATGTGAATAATCACCTCCCAAAGCTTGAGCCATTACTTTTGGGACATACTGTATAACCTACCTTTAGTATTTTTCTTTGCAACGTTAGAAAATTTCCGTACATTATTGAGTAAATTTTTTCGTTACAAGATACGACTTAGTATCGCCCATTCCACAATCTCGTCTCCCAGTCAACACCATATATGGTCCTGTACCGTGCGAAACACGGTAAAGTCCATACAACTGTTCAGCTGATATTCCAAACTATCATCAAACTGTAGCGGTTCTTGAACTACCCGTTGCACCACACGTAGGACTTTATATTTGTGCTGAGCTTTCTACAATATGTAGTATCCAGATAGCTTTATTGTACACCAGAACAAAAATTTTATCATGCCTAAAGTCATTACTCAGAATAACATAACTCCTCTTCGATCCAGAGGGCGGCCTACGACTGTTGAATATGTGCATCACTGTTTCATCCTCATCAAAATTTGGTTTGTTTTTGACTACGTGAAGTTGTGTTTTAGCAATGAATGCATTACACCTCGTTTTAGTTAGTTATCTTGACAATTCTTCAAATGCATCAAGTAAACTCATTTACTTGATAACTTTTCTATTTCCGTTGTTTTATAGGTAAATCGGTGATCTCTTCAGATAAGGTGACCCGAATAAATTGATCAACAAACTGTAAGTTGTTCCACTTACACTTAACATCTGCATGAATGTAACATTCGCATAACACTAAATTGGGACCCCAGTAGTCAAAGATATAGTAACGAATGCTATATGTGATGCCATAGCCTTTGACTGGGCTCCAAATAAATTTTGTAAAACGATAGCAGCAAGTATTCTGGTCTGCATCATTGGATAAACGTATGTAGTTATAGAGCAGCAAACATTGTTTTTTCTACTCTAATATTTGGATGTTCTTTCTTGAAAATACTTAACGTTTCTACAATATTGATTTTAGTATCTTTTAGTCATGGTAGATTTCTTGCCATCTTTTGACAGTTATGTACTGTAGGATTCAAGGGCTTTGTCAGGAAATTATATCATAACTGTAAAATTATTTAGTTATCTCCATTATTTCTTCTTGCTTAGGAAGTGGTAGCCCCTTTATTGATGATGAGAGTCCATGTACTTTTTCTTGGTGATTTTTGGGAGTCGTCTTTACCCAGTTCAACATATAATTGGAGTGTAAAAAATGTCGAACGTGATGAAGGTGGGTCTGCATAAATTCCTTCCCCTTCTCGTCCGTTACATTCTTTCTTTTCCCGTGTGTGTGTGCGCCTTGTTGCAATCCGATTGAATCTTCGTCTGTAGTCTCTGGTATTTTTCTTTATTGCTGCTTTTCTTCCCTTCATTTGTTTGTAATCTATGCTCTTTTTCTTTATGCTGCTGAAGTTGCCATTTTCCAACATTTCCAGATAAAAACAGAGTATGACTGTTACGTGAGCGAGTCAAAAATAGGCTTTTTGTGGTCATGTGAAAATGTCAGTTATAACATCCAATTTTTGAAGATACACATTCGTGAATCTTCTCAGCATCCTAGAATAGAGCAGATTTATGCAGGACAACTTACATTTATAATTCATTCTTAAAAATTAGTTTCCAGAAGAACTGGACAAAGGAATATACTAACATGGAAAGACTGATTTATCGATGTTTGCAGTTTGGCCTGATGAGAAGAGAGTCAGAAAATAAAATCAAGAATAAAAAGAGCTTACAGTAGGATATATATACGTCCATTCAATCCTGTTGATTATCTGACAACTGTGTGCTAATAATATTCCTAAAATTATTATGAAATGTACAGATATATTTGTAACTTTGTTGCAACCTACGCAAAATTGTCCTTCGCTGTTTTGTTAAAAATTCTCCAAATCTGTTTCTTTCCGGAACACGGATACTTTGGGGCTTCAATGCGTAATCGTGTAGTGTGTCAGTTTCCGTAGTGCGTAGACAAGACAATTTCCGTAAACCTGCTTTCGGAATATGAAAATTCTATTAGGAGCTTAATTGTGTCGGTAATGAATAAAATAAGTAGTTACTTCGTCCCTGTTGCTAAAAAAAAAAAAAGTCGATGAAAGTAAAAATAATACCATTTCAGAAAACAAAGATAATGGAAACGTGGAGACGATAGGTGCTTCTTGTCCTCAAACTTCTTTTCTCTCTCTCTTTTCAGCAGCCTGATTGTTAGACGATAGAACAGAGGAACGAATTTTGTCTGAAAAATGACTGTCTTTGTGTACAAAACAAAATACTTGGGTGTACAGTGTGCAAAACCGTGGGAGGTCTTGGTGTTGACAAGCGCATGGGGATGAAAGTGTCTAGAGAGTGGGAAAATATCAGTATCAACTTCTTCGGTGAAACGCGACAGAAACAGGTAACATCATTGAGGAAACAAATTGACCATAAGGAGAGTTCATGTCATAAAGCTGCAGTGAAATTACTTGCTGAAACTAAAAAAGAAATATTTGAAACCGTGTGTGCGAAATTACTGTCTCGCAAAAAAGACCATCACCGCCAAAATATTTCGTACTATATACAAAGTCCAGTCCTTTTATAATTTCGAGGATGAAATAAACGTACAAGAATAGTGTTGACATGGATCGGATCCTGCAATCTACCAACGCTTGCGTCAATATCGTAAACCACATCGCAACCGAAATGAGAAATACTATGATGACAAAGATTGTTAGTGGAAAAAGTTATGTTTCTTTAATTATTGACGAGGCAACTACCTTAAGCCAGAAATCAACGTTAATTATCTATGTTCGGACATATATTCCGGAATTAGACCTTTCAGCACCAGTTAATCTATTTCTCGGCTTGGTTAAACTAGAAAATGTCACCGCAATAGGTATATTCAATGCGCTTCTCGTAACACCGTCCAGATCTTTGCTTCTCACGTAAACAATATCTTCTTTGTTCTTTATAAGAATTGTTGCTCCTCCACTGAAACAATTCAGTCCCTCAAAATATGTGAACTCCTGGCTGTTGCGTGAACGTCATTCAGCTATAGAAATAAAAAGCAAGCAGAGGAACAGGGACGCCGAGCAATCATCTCTAGACATGACAAAAATTTGTTCGCTTTTGTGAAACTACCATTTAAGTACTTCTGTCATTGTTTGAATCATATTCAAAATGTTGTCTTCTTGTAATTTATATTATTGTCTGTGTCTGTGATATAAAACGTAGAATTTTCAATTATCTTTTGTGTACGAAATATGCTGTTTCATACAAAAATGTAGAAATAATTTTTGTACATATTTACAATAAAATTCTGTATTCTAAAAAAATAGTCGTTAGGGGCATGAGTATCTACAGAGAGAGAGAGAAAGGAAGGGTTAGTGAACTCGTCAATTAATTCTTTTACCCTGTCGAAATCTAGTTAGTAGTGTAACCTCCCTCAAGCCGTATCCTCCTACCGACCTATACAACTTATCTCTACCTTCAGCAAAATCCTTCAAAAACTTCCTGTCAAACGTATGCACCTACAGCTATTATCAACACAACCTCCTTCCAATACATCAAGCTGGTTTCCGCCCCCTCCCCCTTCAGTATTAACGACCAACTCCTCCAATTAACTAACATGATAACTAATCACCGTATCCATCATGTTCTGTTCGATTTAGGGAAAGCATTCGACAAGGTCTGGCATAAAGCACTCATTCATAAACTTAGCTCATTCCAACTCCCTATTACCTATCTACAATTCATCTTCAACTTCTTCACTAACCGCTTAGCATACATATCGATAAATCCCGAATTCTCCCATCCCATCTTCCTACACTGCGGAGTACTACAAGGCTCAGCGCTTTCCCCTCTCCTGTACTTATTATTCGTAGCCGACTTACCTCCTATACCAGAAAACATATATCTTTCAATACGCTGACGACACCATAAGTAAGACTTTTCAACATATCAATCGCACAGTGAATGACGCCATTAACATCTTCACTTCATGGTGCTAAGTGGGGACTTACCATAAATTCTAACAAGACTCAACCAAACCATAGTATTTCTAACCCCAAAATGTCGATCCCGCATGCAACGAAATCCATCTCGCCTCGACCAATCAGACCCTCCAAACAAGTTACCTACCTTGGACTAGTATTTGACACCATCTCAGCTGGCGCCTCCATCTTCAGATGGTCATTACAAAAGCCAAAAACCGACTTAAAAATAGACTGACTGGAACAACTTGGGGACTAAAACCAACACAGTAATTAACATGTACAAAGTTTTCCTGGGACCTATGTTACTATACGGATTTACAGCTTGTATTGCAGCCGACCACCCGATTTATAAAAAAACTACAAATTCTAGAAAGACATGCCCTGAGAACCGCTTTCCGCATCCAACTACCAAGTCCGAAAAAAAAAAAATATGCGAACGAATTACATTTTGTCATTTATTATTGCACCTCGAAACAGTCCGAACCAAGTACAGTACAAACAAAATGGAAGTACAGCACCCATTAATCCAAGATATACTTGAATCACATGTTCACAACAACAGAAATGCCATACATAAACATTCACCGCTATAATTACTACATTCACTTTATATCACTACACAATACCTAACCATTCCGACATAGACATCATCGCAACATATCTTTCGCATAACACCCTTTACTATATCGCACCCTCATCAATTGCAATGTAACTATTAGTGTACTAACAGAGTCTCATCCGTTTACATTAAGCCCAGAGACGCCCCTAGGCAGAAGAGTCATCCATATATTCGTCCTAATTGTTGCCGAAGTGTTGTGACGTGACATCACCTCCATTATCCATCACATTATCAGAATATTCCCTACTTGGAGTATGTTTATGAGCAAAACTCATAAAGTCCAAAATATTTAGAAGATTTATTGTAATAAAGCAATAATAAAATGAAGTAAAGACCCACAGCCCATCAAATTTTCTCCAATCCAAATCCTATTCTAACTCCCCATTCCAAATAGAGGATGTAGTTAGCAAAATAATCAACAGGAGGAATTTCTAAGTTTTATAATTTTAAGCTTTATTAAATTAATGCTTACAACATATTACCGTCTTTTTGATTTACTGCTGCAAGCATTTGCCATAGTGCAACACACTGGGTATAACTGCTAGACCAAGTGTCGCTCCGCCTCGCGTAGCTCATAAATCCTAGGCAACAATTGGGCATCTTGGTTTACGTCATTTTCCAAGATTTATAGTAAAAAGATTACCCACGTCCGAACAGATTTCTACAAGATTAACCAAAACTCGACGGTTATTATATCAAAGAATAACGTCACTGGCTATCAGTTTGGGAGGATCCCATCCATTCGTAACATTATGGCGTCGCAACATGGGGTATCGAGCAGAATTGCAGATGGAAAGGAAAATGAAGACGATATTGGAGTGATTGATCTTGAAAGAAAAGGACCGGTCCATAAGACGAAATAGCAAACTAGATTAAGAGAAGTGGAGCAGCAGAATGTCAAAACAGGAAATAACGAGTAAATGTCCGGATTGGGGTATAAAATTGATAAAATGGCTAGAGGAAAGCGAAAGACGGCGAAACAAGTAGAGTGATGGAATAAGGAAATGAAGAAGTCAAGAAAAGTGGGACGGAGAAAGAGAAGAAAGAAAGAATAGAGAGCGACGGAATAAGATAATGAAAGAAGAAAAATTGGACAGAGAAATAGAACGCCAGAGGGTAGAAAGAGAACGACGGCAAGAGGAAGGAAGAAAACGACAACTGAGATGAAAAACTGAAGAAAGAGAATGAACAGAGAAGATGAGGGAAAGAGAAGGAGGAAAGAAGAAAATTATGAAACAATATCTCAGAATCTGGTAGATGTATCCGATTGTAGAAACCATCATGATCATTTAACATCCAAAAAACTAAGGATAGATAAAGGAGAAATTGATACATCAGTGCATAATTCGAAATATAAGGATACACAAGAACTAGATTCATTAATATATGTGAGCGATAATGTATCACTATGATGGAACATTCCAGTTGTGAAGGGAAGGAGAACCAGAAAGAAAAGTGTAAAAAGGAAGAGCAAAGACCCAAGAGGGAAGAAGAAAAAGAACTAAAATGAAAAGAAAGGAAAATGCGAGTTTGAGAAAAGACTTGTTGAAGAGTTAAAATTAAGAATAGGCAAGTCAGGTGAAACAATAAGACAAAAGGAGGGAAATTCAAATGAGATGGAAGAAAAGGCTGTAGAACAAACAAGTAAAAGAACATGCAATGAATGAGGTAATTGTAACATAAAACAGAAGTAGTGTACAAAACCAGATGGGAGAAAGAAACGAAATAGATAACGGTACCTTTCACGAACAAGCTTTGACGGATAAGAATGCTAATTAGGATAACATGGAAAAGAATAATCTCAAGGATTCTAAACAAACCAGGAAAAAAGGAAAATTAAAACAATCAGTTCTTAAGTAACAAATAGAAAAGGGAAGAAAACCAGAAAAAGTGGAAGAAATGAGGTAGAAAGTAATAGTGACAAAACAAGTGTGGACACCGTAGTTAATTGAAGAACAGACACTATAGGAAAAGTATGTCGTCGAAGATGAGAAAGGATCCAAATTAATTAAATCTAACTTTCAAAGTGGACAAAACAAAATTAGAAGAACTTTCGGTTATGAGATGTATAGAATCACATGATCTATGTTTAATCCAAGAGTACCTAGTGAATTGTCTTGGCAAACAATATCAGCAGGATATTTCGTAGAATTCCATCAAAATACGTCAAGAAAGCATCTTTCTAATTAAGAAAAGGAAACCAATAGTTCGAATATAGAGACCGAGAAAATGTACAGAAAATGGTACAAACGTAAAAAAATGGATGAGAAAAAAGCGTACACCACATGGGAAAGGCGAATTCTCAAAAAGATAGCTGAGAGACAAAACAATGGTATTGAAAGAATTTTGATTGTAAAATCAATTGTAAACAAATATAAGCTTATTCGAAAGATAAGAAAAAACTATCAACGTACTAGAGAAAGGAAGATTTACGAAGACTATAAATACCAAGAAAAGTCTATATCATACAGACATGACTTTGTCATGCTATATACATATACATGGTGAAAATAAACTTGACTATAGGCTGGTTTCTCCAACGTCGATTAAATATAGCTTAACCGTCCGTTAAAATTTTTCCATTTCACCAACGCTAACATTACAAATTTAACAAACCGTTTACAATCGGACCGTTAAGTGAAGAAACCACTTGATTTCTAAATTTCTCATAAGCTAAACGAATTCTGATTGGTAGAGTGAAAAGTTGTGTACGCCTGACAAATGAACCTCGCAATCCGCAAGCAACAGGTTGCTGGCCCTTGTTCGTGTGTGTTTGTGTTTTTATACATGTGTGTATGTATGTATTCAAATGATCTCCAAATAAATGCCAATAAAATAATATTACAATCCGTTACAGTAAACAAGGCAAGAATCTTATCCTCTCCCGACTTCCGGAAGCAAGTTTCAGTATATATAACTTTTCGACACATTAGAGGAATAGAAACAGATGAGTTGAAAAACGTTTCTTATGTATGAATATGTTAATACGGATTGTTTCTTCTTTCGTTTACATAGCTAATTGCAGTGCTCAAAAGGTTGAAACCCTTCATTCTTATAAATATAGACAGGAAAGCCAGTTTTCATCTATGTCATGGAAGTAATACTTTATGTTAGTTATTTCTGTTGTGTGGCGTTAAATGTAATTCCAATGTTATTTTCATAATTTCGGATGCATACAAGTATAATGTGATAAAGTCAAGCAACGGGGTGGCTAATGGATCAAGTTCAGTTTAGGCCATCCAGCTATTGAGCAATACGTACGCTTTATACCACTCATTCCCTTGCAAATAATTTACTTAGGCACTTCTGTAACTACCTAGCGGTAGACAGCAACCCAAATTCAATTTCGAAAAGCCATACTTCATAATAATTTACGTAAATACGTACTCGATTTACTTTACACATAGGTATGGCGCCATATGGGGAATATCAGTGGCGTCATTTCGGGTGATGAATATCACGCATTTGCTACATAATAAATGGAAAGATATCGAGAGGCGCTAGCAAGCGTAGATATGTTAGGCAAAGCCAGGGTATTTTTTTTTATCATTATACTTGAAGCACATCACATTTAACAGGCCATCCTTGTGCTCAGGTCCAACGCGGAAATAGCTAATTAATTCCACCATTGCACGGATCCGAAATAATGTCAATATCAATTGCAAGTACAATCAGCGCCGCATAACAGAAGTAATTAAAAGTAAGAATTACGAAATATGAACAGGTATGACTTATTGGCAATAGTTAAAGGAGATATACTCGACGGAATAGCATTCTTTGTACGTAATAAGAAGAAGTTTTATCGTTATGCCAACTTACCCTGTTTCCATGTGAACATTTATAATACATGATCGGTAATGTTCACAATACTTTATTTTTTACTCCACATCATTTCCCCTCCCAAAATATCTTAATTCGACGTTTCTGGCATGTACTACCACTGTCAGAAAGTTTTGTAAACTATATACAGACACGTATTAGAGAAAAGTATTCTCCTGAAATTATTTGAAAGGAATTATGTTAATCGTTAAGAAGACGTATACAAAGGAGTAGTAAAGACACTTCGTGCTTTTTTTTTTTTACAAGATTGCCTTCTTTTTGTACGATATATAATAAAAACGATGATCAAGTGCGTAATTTATACCTTAGGCCTAAATGCGTAGCGCACGCGGCTGCTTTTCCTTTAAAACCATTCTATAGAGCACGTCTTCTTAAGCATACCCATATTGGTCCCTAAACATACTCGAACATCATATTTACATTGCCCGCAAAGCAGGCAACATTGTTTTAAAATATTTTTTATTTATGTTTTCCATTGAAATGCATTGTGTCAAGTTGTATATTTCATCAGGCAATTCTGTGTTTATGCTTTCCATTTCTTGTTTTCAAACTTTCGAGATACAAAATCACTATCGGACTGTTAAATATTTAATCGATGAGAATCTGATGATTAAAGTTAAGGACAGCTTTAACAAACCGTTAGCGTTAACCGATGATGAAACGGCCATTTCTCCTAATCAGACGTTAAATATGCTTAACGGTTTGTTAAATGTTTAACCAGCGTTGGTGAAACCGGATGACATTTTTATTGATGAAATTTGGGGAATTTACACAGGTATGACAAAGATTGTGGTCTATAATTGTATATAAAAGGAGCAAAAATACCAATTGAATCGGCAGTTTGAAGAAGACAATAAACGACAAACATTTGAAAATCTACTTTATGCCGGATTTGATATCTGGAAGGAATGGCGCATCTATACAATACACAAAGAGAGCAAAAAACCATTAGTAAGGTCTTCATTTCCTCAATCCTGATATCCAAGAAATTTAATACTTTGTTTTCCTCCATCCCACTTTCAAAAAATACCCATTTGCCGTTGTCATTGAGCTTCAAAGGCTCTAAAAATGGTATGGGAGAATAGGTATTGTAAGATAGGGGAAAAAAGATAGTGCGTACAAAAGAGGGCCTTAGTGTAGAATCTTATATAAGCCCTATAATCGCAGATTTGGTTATGGGTGATTGGAAAAAGATGATTATTGAGAAAGGAAAGGACAGACTACTACTGTTTTTTTTTAGGTACGTCTGTGTATACGGAAAGGAATATCAAGAAGAAGAACATTAGCTATATTCATTCAGGAGCTCAATGATGAAAGGCTAAGAGATATTTTTGGAAATTGAGATTGAGGAAAATAAAGTATTAAATTTCTTGGATATTAGAATCGAGACGGTAGATTGCAGATTGCAATCTACAGAAGATTTGTAACTTCATGGTTCCAAAAGAAATGTGCAGCAGGAATTATTTGCCATAATAGGAGTGACGTTGACGAAGTAACTAAAGAAAAATTTCATAAGGAACATGGAGGAGAAAATAGAGAAGATTAACAGGGAAGAAGATCAGAAGAAGAAAGATGTGGAAAGGTTTGGGGAACAGTTAAAGGGTAATGGATATAGTGAGGATGACAGAAGAATGATCAAAAGGAGAAAATGGCACAAAAAGGAGGGAGAAGAAAAAGAAAGTAAAAAGAAAAAGTGTTTTGGGATAGAACGTGAGGGAAGAATTACGGAGAAAATCAAGCGGCTGTTGGGAAAGGTAGGGGTGAAAACGTATAGGAAAGGAGGGAAGAGGATCCAGGACTTAGTAAGAAACAAGAAGAAAGGTGCTATGAAGAAAGAAGAACAAAGAAGTGTGGTGTACAGGGTTCCATGTATGAACTGTGAGGCAGTGTATATAGAAGAGACGAAAAATAAATTACAGGAGAGGTTTAAACAACACAAGGATGACGTCAGATTAAAGAGGATCAGAAATGCTTTTTATATACATGTACAGGAAGAGGCGCATGAGATAGACTGGAAAGGGGCGGAGATACTACACAAGAGGAAAGGATGTTGGTTAGCAAGTGGAAAGAAGCGAGGAGAATCAGGGAAACGGGAGATAAGCGATGAACTGGAATTGTTTGGATATTAATCAGGAATGGAAAGACGTACTTGGTAGAGAAGAGATGAAAGTATTTCAGAAAATAAGGACTGTTCTGTAGGCTCCCCTCTTTTTTAAAGATTCCTTTTTATTTATTTGTTACTTATTTATTTATTTTTTTAATATATATTTTGCGCTTCTATTTAGTTTCCTTATTATATTACTGTTATAATTTATAAATTTGTTGTAGCATAGCGTTCTAGTTGATTAGGGAGCGAGGGACTGTGATTTGTTGCGAAGTTATGGAAAGTAAACGATCTCTGGGACGTGATTGACGGAAGATACGGATAGGATCTCTTAGATTTCTGGTGCTTATTTTGAACTGATAGTGTTGATCAGTGTTTCGTCTGAAGAAGGTGCTGTTAGAACACCGAAAGTGTAACGCTTACTGTGTGTTTTTACAATAATGTCAAACGGAAGGATGTGGGGGTAGTGCTCCACATATTCTCGACCTACGACACGAACTGAAATGGGGTGGTTACCCATGCTTGACTGCCTTTATCTCCCAAGGTATCCAGGAATACTAAGGACACTCTGCTCTGGTACTCAGTCTGATAGGAGGCTAAGTGTACCTCATAATTGTACGTTTGTTTATTTCGAAACCTGCTTCACCACTCGGTTGTAATAGCATTGTACTTTATAATGTTCTGTATCACAGGTATATAATCTAAATGTTCAACACTTTTCCGAACTATCCCGAAAAACTTAGTTAATGAATCTTCTTGTAAAACACTTGGATCAAATTCTAAAAAATCCATCTTCCTCCTTTTAGAAAATGTGACGTCTCTTCTATCACTGTTGCCAGCACATACAATAACATTCACGGCTGACATCTACCTATAGATTTGGAAATATTCTTTTTCTTGGATTCTTCCCTCAATGATTGGACTGACTTGTTGAGGAATTATCGTACAAATTATCGATTATAACGATGATTGATAACGCATAAGTATCATGCATTTAGATACAGATTGTTTTCTCTCAAAGCTTCAAGTATTTACCTAGATACTACGTATCGCGCTACTGCCCATATCTGTTCCCGATATCGTGTCATTTGCTTCTTCTAAATTAAGTATGGTATCACCCACACATAAAGCACAAATAGGAACAGGTCAGATTAGAGTGGAAAGGAATTTTACTTACGTTGCTTTCTGAGGCAATTCACATGCGTTACTTCACACTTTACAGAATAAAAAGTCACTACATATTTTGAGGGAGTTCCTAATCCTCGGTAGTGTATGTAGGGTATAGAATAAAAGTATCACTGAGTCACAACAGAACTGATGGGAACATAGTGTGTGGAGTATTGGCTACTCCCCCGCAGGAAATGGATTCTTGACATGGTGGAAACTCCCGGTAAATGGATTGTTAACAGTGTTTAAAATCTTATTAGTCGCAATTTATATCAGTATAAAAACCCCTTCGGGGTAAAGAGAAGAGGGGTGCAAGAATTCTACTCACAAAAGAAGTGATATCCATTTTACGAGTGATTTTCTCTGTCACTATGGCGGAAGTGTTTCCTTTGTAATAAAATTAAGAGATAGAGTTAGATAATATCCTCCCTTCCGTCATAGTGACACAAAGAAAATCACTCGCGAAATGGATATCACTCCTTTTGTGAGTAGAATTCTCGTATCACTCTTCCATTTACCCAGAAGGGTTTTTTATACTGATATCACTTATTTTGTATCACCTATTTAAAAAAAAAGTGCATAGTCTTCATACAAAAGGTCGATTTTTGGACCATAGTAGTAGTAGTACCGTCACTTGAAAGCACTTTGTGAGGAATTGCACTACTTTCCCCGTACCTGGCTGATAGCAAGGAGTCGATTTTCCAGGGCTGTATGATACGATGTGTCGCTGTGTTTGTTCACAATGTATCTACGAACACCTTTTCTCATCCCCTTCGTGAAAGGTTACGAGCATATTTCGCATCCCCTATTTATAAAAGACTACGAACTCATTTTCCAACCCTTATTTAACATAGCGGAAATTTTATAAAAGACTACGGCACCTTTTTTGCAACCCTTATTTAATATAGCAGAGATTACACCCCACATAGTGCACAAGGCTACAATTCATCCCCTATTTAAATATAGCAGATATTAACCCTAAACAGAACCACAGCAGAAATAGACTACGAACCCCTACGGCCCCCTTTTTAAACCCCCCATATTCCATAAAAGGCTATGACCCATATTTAACATAGCAGAAATTAAACGGGCAACGGGTTTACAGGTACATTGCAGCCCCTATTTAACATAGCAGAAATTACACACAAACATTTTCGCAACCCCTATTTAACTTAGCAGAGATTTAACCCCACATCGTGCACAAGGCTACGATTTACTCCCTATTTAACATAGCCAGAGTTTATAAAAGGGTACGAAGCTCTTTTTCAACCCTTACAGAGACTACGGTCCATTCCCTATTTATAAAAGACTACGGTACCTTTTTCCAACCCCTGTTTAACATAGCAGAGATTAGACCAGTGCATACTTTCGTGAAAGGGTACGAAGCTTATTTTGCAACTCTTATTTAACATAGCAGAAATTTCATAAAAGACTACAAAGCCTTATTTAACATAGCAGAGATTATAGCAGAAATCTGAAGTCAATTTCTATACCACACCCTATAACCTAGGCAAAGGTCAAATATATCTCGTAAACGGCTAGACATATTGAAATTCTGTTTTCACATTTGGAACTAGGGCACTGAATACTATTTGTGAAAAAAGTGATGACCTCGAGGTCAAAGGTCAAATCTGAAGTCAGTTTACTAACTTGGCCCCCGTGGTCGTAGAATAATAAAACTTATAATGCAATTTATTTTAGTTTCGAGAATGTCAAATATGAAAATAACTTCTTTCTATCTATTGTCGCTTCTAATATATGGCGGTTCGAATTTTGTTGAATTTTCGAATTTTGACGCAGAATTAAGAAACTAGCAAATTATATGTTATTCGGGTCGGTAATGTCGAATGTGGAAACCGCATGTCTCTATCACTTACCGCTTTTGAGATATTGTATATTTGACCTTTACCCCTAGGGTCACAGAATATTAATTTTCAAATGTGTTTTGTTGCTCTAATACTGAATCTGAAATTAGTTTTTCGCTATTACTTGCCGTTTTAAAAAAATAGAGGGTTAAATATTTGACCTTTGACCTCGAGGTCACCAATTTTTTCATTAATAGAGCTTGTCATAATGATGCTTAATATTAAAACCGTATTTCTCTAACTCTTACCGTTCTCAAGATATTTGGGGCTCAGTGAAGCTTTCCCAATTTTGTTTTCATTTCGCGTTTTCTCCGTTGTCATTTGCGAAAATGTTTTTTTTTATTTCCCCATGACGTCATCAACTACCAAATCGGTTCTTTCCCCGATTTTGTTTCCATTTCGGGGTTTTCCCGTTGTCATCTGTGAAATCGGTTCTTTCCCGATTTTGTTTTTATTCTGGGTTTTCCCCATGACGTCATCAACTGCCTATAAAAGCCGGGCTGTTTCTGTCATTCTGTGGTCCCACTCAGTCGGAAGCCGACCATTGTAGAGTGAAGCTCTATCCAGGGAGAAAATTTCATCGTGAATAGTGTAGTGTGCATTGTCGTCGATCACCGGAGAGTGAAAATTTCATCGTCAATGGTGTAGTGTACAATGTTGAAAATAGAGGAACTTTTTTCTTATACTGCAATTATTTTCTGTTTGAGTTGAGACGTTTTAAGGTTGTGTCAAACTGTAAAATATTCTGAAGCTCAAACTTACTCTATCCCATTTAAAGTGACTTTATAGTCAATTTGAGATGAGACGTTATTTTAAGGTTGTGTCAAACATACATTCCTTAATACATATACCAAAAGATGCAGAACAGTAAGGTACCCTGGATACTTACTCTGCATATAAATTTGAGAACTTTCTTGGCCAACTAAAAGAGCAAATAAAGTCTCCATATCTGCCTCTGACACAAATTTTCAATAGAATATCAGAAAGAAACATATTTATAATGTCCAATTTAGACACACATAAACTGGATACATCTATGATGAGACATAGTGATGGTCCTACACCAGCGGCGGTTTTTCGGGTGAAGTGGGTGAAGCTGTACTTCACCTATTATTTTATTTCTGCATTAATTAAATAAAGAAAATACAATTTCAAAAATACTGAAATAAATATCATAAAATGTCAGCAAGAATAACACCAACTCGTTGTATTATAGTTTTGCCTACAAGTAATTCACAATACTGACGCTAGAAGGCGCCATCCGTCTTGCAAAGCAGGCTCCTTTGGTTTCTCAGCTCAGCAAAAGGAAGGAAAGGAAGCATTTAGGGTTGTCCCTAGCTATCTTCTTTCCTACTGACCTTGAGACTTGAGCGGAAGTGAGGTCCTCTATTTGTAGCAGAAGATGAACTTCGCTCAGGCCATTGTGACCAATCAGAAACGGCCTGGAACTTAGCGTTGGCAGAGACCTACTCCTTTCTTTTCTACTCTGTGGCGCCTGTGAAGTTCTCTCTTGCTCTTTCCAAAAGAGTTTCACTGACAATGCATAGTGAGATACTGGAATTGTTTTCTCCAAATCCCACTTTAGCAGTTAGCAGCACTATGAATCTTTGCGACAGGGCTGGAAACTACATGATAATTACCACGGTCGTAAGGAATTTAATCGCCTGTACGATGTATAATCCAGATTTTACTACTAGAAAATATATAGTAAATTGGATGCTTAGCATCTTAGCTAATGTATGTACGATTTTAAAACCTAGTAAGTTGATCTATTATTACGCTTTTAAGATAAAAAGAAGGGAAAAATTGAAACGCATGTTGCGGACGAACTAGAAAAATTTCAACGTAAAAATAACTGTCCAGTCGCTGAAGTCTTTTTACTCAATGTTGAATGCAGAGAATTCAGGAGGTGTGGGGGATGGGGGGGGGGTAGGAATTGCGCTAAAAGAGGAACTTTACTTTCAAGAACAACATTTTATCTTTCGCTATAGCTCATAACAAACTCCCTGGAGAATTTTGAAGCTCCAATGGGGATTTCTCTCGCCCCACCATCTAGGTTCATCATTAGTACCATCAGATGTATTTATTATACGTGCATATCGGATTGAGCCTATGTCAAAGCCAAGTACTCACCTTTGGTGCTGGGGTCGTCGGATCGATCCCTGCTCATGCTATGTGTGCTTTGTGGTGAACAAACACCGTGTGCGTGGGTTTTCTCGAGGTGCTCTCGTTTCCTCCCACTTTCTTCGTTCCACCAATTCATCCCATCATCATCCATACGGTCTGAGCCATAGTTGCCTAAAAGCCTTAAAATGAACTTTAAAAAATCGAAGCCAAGTATGGGAGTTAATATGTCCATCAAATGTTAAAGCCACAATTTTCCACTTAAATGGATAAAGAAAAATATATCCTCGTCATAATTCGGAGCATATACAAATTTGATAAGTGACAAATATTTATATTAGCTTTATACACAGTCCGACAATTAAGTAATGAGACTGATTTTATTCTGACGAAACAAACAAAAGTAATTGAATAATACCTGTTTATTATTCGAAGTACATCCTTCCTGCATCAATACAACGAGTGGCACGATCACACGAGTGGAATGACTTCTGCAACTCAGTTTGTGGTATGGCCCGTAATGCCGCTGTCACAGCTGCTTGGATGTCTTCAACCCTGTCAAAAAGTCGTCCTTTCAATGGCAACTTCAGCTTAGGGAACAGGAAATAGTCACAGGGGGACATATCTGGTGAGTAGGGGGATGATTCAGCACACACACACTTGTTTTGTGGCCAAATATTCCGCAACAAGTACTGCTCGGTGAGCTGGAGCGTTGTCATGGAGAAGGAACCAGCTACCTGGGGTTGAGTATTCAGGCCGAACACGACGTATTCTCTTCAACAAACGCTCCAAAACACCTAAATAAAACTGAGCATTAACTGTGTGACCTTCTGGTACAAATTCATGAAGCATGATACCCTTACTGTCGTAGAAACAAATGAGCATTGTCTTCAATTTTGACTTTTGGACACGAAGTTTCTTTCCTTTTGGAGAATCTGCAGACTTCCATTCGGCACTCTGACGTTTAGTAGCTGGATCATAACGAAAACACCAACATTCGTCTTCTGCAACAATGGACAGAAGGAAATTTTTCTTCCTACGGGCAGATGCAATGATGTCACGGGCGTAATCAACACGCGCTTGTTTCTGTTCATCAGATAATGAGTGTGACACAAACCGCGCTGCGACCTTCATCTTGCCTAAATCTTCCACTAAGATCTTACGAATTGTCTCCCTGTTAACACCAAAGTCACCTTCCATCATTCTCACAGTCACACAACGATCTTCTTGCACACGTTCACGGACCTTTTCAATCAGTTCCTCGTTACGAACAGAAATTGGACGACCCGGCCGAGGTTCATCGTCA
>JAGDQP010023009.1:0-29722 GCA_022664845.1 Lepisma saccharinum | reverse complement strand
GCATTAGCTTGACGTAGCTCTGAAACATGGAATCCGACATGGAGTACTCTTCTGGGTATAAAAGATTGGAAAGTAGGATAGGCTAACACCTTATTGTAGCTACAATTCCTCCATTCGCCTGGTGAAACTGAGACAATTTGTGATAGTGTCCATAATCATGATTTCTGACAGCAAAATTCCAATCCAGTGTCTATAGGCCTGAGGCTTAGATGTCTAAAGGCCATAAATAAAATTCAAATTCCAGGGTCTACCAAGAGATGATAGAAACCGGTGACTTTGTTCTCTACACTACTGGAGTAGGGCTAGCATTACCTTTTGCACCGATGAAAAGTTTCCGAGACATTTCTTAAAAAAAAAAAAAAGTTACGCAACCATAGCTGTCTACAAATTTTCATTAACTTGGCTAATAAAACGCACCCATCAATCAGTTTACAGGAATGCTGGGAACAAAAGAAAAAATAGAAGCCTGAAGCGAGAGTTCAGCACGGGTTATTCAGAAGTCGAGCGTCTTACTGACTGTACTAAACTGCCAGTGAAGAAATCACTACACGAAAACAGTTAAAAATACGTTACCTGAAGCCCAAACACATACAGAAAGTTACTCCCACGACTTACGCCATATTTAAATTACATTTTTCTATTTACTGATTAATGATCACAATTCCTATTCATTAAAAATATCTACCATTTTCTGCTGAAGCGCTTGATCAAAATGGCGGCAGTAAACACTTCACGAAAATTGCATGTTTGGTTACAATAACAAACCGTGTTGTCTTTCTGCGCACGTGCGAATGTGACACGAACTGAAAATTAAGACTTTCCATTACCACATAAAGAATCTCTCGGTGTTTTTTTTTTTTTTTTTCAATATACCTACAAATACAGTGTGCATATCACATTAGGAAAATAGTTCAAATTGTAACTTACTTATGCAGGACTTAGTGAAGGCGGTGTTCTGACATTCACTGGCACCCTTAAAAAAAGCAGAGAAAATTGCTTTAAAACTCTAAAATTCTTTATAAAGAATATTTCAGCAAAGAAAATTAGCAATAAATTCACAGGAAATACAGATTGCCATTAAAATTATTTTAAAAAACACTAAATTTGTGTCTTTTCTTTATGAATTCAAATTTAAGATTTAATGCTTTGACTTATATTGGACATAAAACGAAACATAGTTATTTCTATTGAAATAATGATCTTCTGCTGAACATTTTTCTCTTGCGACAGGTTGAATTTATCCCTTTGTAAGAGTTTAAGACAGTAGGCCTTCTTCGTGGGGCAATAATAATTAAAATAAAGTAAATTTTATAATCAAGAGCAAATAGAAAATCTGTATGTTACATATTACACTAGAAATCATTAGTTATGGGTTGATTCTTTTTTACCGATTTTGTTAATATTTAACATACTAAAATCTAGCTACCTCCAGCTCCAGTTAATAACGTCGAGGGTTGAAGAGACACGCGTTCTCGAGACTCCTAGACTGTGTGTAGTTTATTAGTGTTTACCCCAGTTTCACCAGGCGAATGCGAGACTTGTACCTCAAACAATGCCATGGCTGTTACTTTCACCAGCTGTTTTCCGAAAGAGTTATCGGCGGGGAACGTCATCCCACAGACGCGACAAACTTAGGTCAAAAGTTGCCTCTTCTGCCCGCAGAAGGAAACTACTACTTGTAATCCGAATTGGAAAAAAATAACTTCAATAGAAGCAAAAAATAAGTTAATCCATCCCCTCCCTGGTAAGAAATGCTCATTAAGGTTAATGTAAAGTCAACGTCTCCAACAAAAGATGGCAGCACTATCTCCGTATATGTCTAATGTATTTTTATCGTTGCACGAAATTTCAATGCCGCTCCTATTAATTCAAGCATAGAGAGGTCTAACTTTCAGGGAAGAAAGTTTATAACCAATTCAAGAGTTTGGTCAATGCTGGATTTTCATTTTCTTTTTTCTTCATGGTTGAAATCGCTTGGATGTTGTTGTGAATATGAAAACATATAACAACGAAGCTCTTTCAACAATGAACAAGAAAGAAAATAAAAATCGACACGGATAGAACTCTTGAAATGGATATAAACTTTCTTCCCTGAAAGTTAGACCTCTCTAGGCTTGAATTAATAGGAGCGGCATTGAAATTTCGTGCAACGATAAAAATACATTAGACATATACGGAGATAGTGCTGCCATCTTTTGTTGGAGATCGTTGTTTTACATTAATCTTAACGATATAACTAACTATAACGAATTTTAACACGCTGTATCCCTCGATTAAGTATCTTGATTTAAAAAGAAAACCATTCCTACTGAAAGCATTGTTTATTATTTGCTATTAAAAACGTAACTACTTGCAACAGTGAAATGTGTTTCGACTGAACAAAGAATATAACTAGAATTCAGTTTTAGTCATTTTTTTACACAATATTGTCAAAAAATTAATTTTGAATTTGAATTAAGTTTTAAGGCCTATAGGCAACTTTGTGGAAAAAAAATAAAGCAATATGTATATTAATTCTACAATTTTGAATTATTATTTTGTTAACATGTGTAAGATTGAATAATTAATAGAAACTACATACAATGTCGGTACGTTTATTTTAATTTTTCGACGTGTTGTACAACAGGAGAATAGGAGTTTTCTTATTGTTTTTTTTAGAATGTCCGAGATTTGGAAAAGGTTGGGATCCACTAAATTATACAATATAGATTTCTCCACTTTGAGGAGGATTTGTTGTTAGAATTGGTCAGTAAATAACCTACTGATATCTGTCGACCCAAATTTGAAATCACTCTGTAGATCAGTCAATTGGAAACTGCGGTTTGCAGACCTCTCGGGATCCAGAAACAATTATTATGTGTTTAAAAAATATTTTCATTCCTTTTACTGCATAAAAAATCGTAAATTAATCATAAATATAGTTACTTCTACTTCTGAACGTGTGGCAGAGTACATCAGAGAATCCCCAGTAAATTATCATTTTCTTTAGAAGACCCACAATTGACCAAAGGTTGAGAACCACTACTGTAGATGCATTATTTAAAGTTTATGTGATATGCAACCCACATAACATTTCGTTGTTTCCTTCTCTTCATTTACTAAACCCACTTTGTAACCAAAAAACAGTCACTTCAGTGGTTGATGAAATCATTTTATAGCCACGTCATACAACGAAATTGATGGATAACAACATGTTTTTTGTATGCATTGGAAGCTTTCACTGAAATAGCTATTTCTTGGTTGAAATAAATCCTTTTTTATTTCTTCTTTATATATAAAAAAAACGATCGGTTTTTCTTATCTTAATGTTTCTCCTTCGTTTCTTACATTCAAGTAACTTTTTATGTGTCTGTCTGTAAAATGTGTCTGTCTGCGTAAAAATGAGAGATTTTAAATTATCAACTTGCCCTCAAACTACGTGATACAAAAGACTGGCTTAGGAAACTAAAATAGCTTCAAAATGATAAAAAAAAACATGCCTCAGAATTCAATGCTTAATGCTTCCGAAGAAGAAAAACAACGTTTGCTTCCACAAAATTACTTTCCGATTTTAAATTTCCATCGCAGACACATCACAGCATCTATTGACCTTGCTTTCCTCTCAGTTTAATAGATTCTCATTTACTCGTAAGCCTTCCTCCGACTTCAATCTTTGAATTGTATTTTTAGTTTTATTCTTTTTTTGAATGAATCATTTTTCTCCTTTAACAAACAGAAAATGAAAAGTGTAGAGATGGCAAAGTATCTATCAAATCAAAGCGGATATGCATTTATCTTGTATAGTAACCAGACTCGAAAGTCATAAGATTGGTAACTTCTAAAACAGTTACAAAAAGACTTTTGAAGGATTTTGAACGAGCTCAGCGCCTTTTGTTACATATAAACCACTCCTTCTCAAATCAATTTTATTGCAAAAAAAAAATAGTGTTAATTATTTTCTTCTTACGTAAATCTATGCCTGCTTTAATGACAAATGCTATTATAGAATATATGAATCTTTTCACGTTACAAGTACAGTATTATTAAGGTTAATGTAGCCGTGCTCCATGAGTTCTTCAATACCTTGTCATGTACAAACGTCAGGCGTCGCTTCTCCTTCGTCTCAATTATAGTTTAGATTACGTCGGATTCAAGTGTCAAAATTGACTGAGGACCATCATGAGCTAAATGTTCGCGTAGCTGTGTCGTGTACGTTGTTATTGCTTTTCTTATGAATTAGCTCATTTATAGAAGTGGATTTCAAATTTGAAGTAGAGTCAGATTCTTCGCAAATATACAGTAACTCTTCCATAAACAATTTTTATTATCAGTTTCATAAAATAAGTTTTCCGATCTGTATACACTAGTAGTTAAAATATATTTGTTTTGCTTTTTAGCTTTCAAAATTCCTAAGTTTGTGATT
Organism: Lepisma saccharinum; assembly: GCA_022664845.1. Taxonomy (NCBI): domain Eukaryota; kingdom Metazoa; phylum Arthropoda; class Insecta; order Zygentoma; family Lepismatidae; genus Lepisma; species Lepisma saccharinum. Next base: position 25,320 of record JAGDQP010023009.1, on the reverse strand, counting down.
CGAAATAATGGTGATGGCCTGTTTTTAGTCAAAATCGGTATCTGTAAGAAAAGTGATACGGTCGTCGAAGCAACATCAAATTTAAAAAGTAAGATATAAACCGTTGAAAAAAAAAGTGCTATAAATTGTAAAAAAAAAAAATGTATATTTTAAAATATCATGGTTAGTTATAAATTCTTCAACATTTTGTATGGATAAAAGTCGAAATGATAACTGATTGTTCAAAATATCCGAGGATTTATTCAAAATTTCTTGGTGTAGCGAATATTGATGAAGAAGACTGGCAGTCATTTCTTGCATTGTGGCAAACTTACAGTATGGCTTTCCTGTTTGAATTCTTATAGAATGCAATGCTGAGTGGACTGCTACTAAAAAAAAATACCACAGAGATTTGTTGGTTATAGGTCCTAAATCTTCTTAATATTTTGTATTTCATTAGTCAACAATTCTTTTTTTTTCTAAATAATCGACTGTATTAGACAATTTTTGTTCATGGTACATATTAAAAATTGAAATTCCTAAACCGAACATACCTAATAACACTGTAACAGCCTAGTTGCTGGTCCATTTTCATTTATTTTCTCCCCCTTTTATTTCTTAGCCTACGTTCTGTTTCCTTTCTGTGTGTTCTCCTTAGCTCATTCTCTTTGGTTGGTTTTAGACTCTTTGAGCGTGTTTCGTCTTAGTTTTTGCTTTGGGTTTTAATCGTTATCCATCCAGGTTTTCGTTAGTCACGCAGCAATGACTTGGATCTAGTGCTTGTTTTTGATTGGACCCTAGTCAATGCTTCGTGACTTGTTTTTTGCTGATTGGTGTGAATCAGCCTTCTTCTCCGTTTGCTGGGAGAAGTGCTCCCCCACGCCATGTTAGTTCAGTTCCAATTTTAATGACTAGAAGAATGGACGTATGGGCTTTCCGTCATCTGTACTTCCTAAGCCGTATCTACGAGTGGTAAATATAAACGCAAAATTTTGTAAATATTCCGATTATATTTAGACTGATTTCGTCCATACCGGAAAATATATTATTATTCGCATTAAGAAGAATTAAAACCGATACAAGTGCTACCTAGACTTTTCAGCGACATCATTATTTCGAAATTTTCAACTCATTAAATTTAATATTTTGTTTTGAGATTATTTGTCAGAATGTACAATATGTTCTAAATTTCAGTATGGGGCCGCTATTAAGAGAATTCTTACATTACAAGTATCGGATCGTTAGATTTAAATAATCACATGCCAAATTTTAGTCTCCAGTTTCAATATTCGAAATTCCCGGTTAGCAATGTTGACAGCAACCGCATATGTTCATTACTTAGTCAAATTAACCACATGTCTGTTCGACTGTTTTTGCGTACCGTTTTGATGTTATTAGTAAATTTAATATTATTCGACATGGTTCGATAATCTTGGTTTCAACTCCAGCCACTATTCTCCGATATAAAGTCATATTTTATAATATTTATTTTGCATTTTTCAAGATTTATTCAGAACGTCATTTGTATAATGTTGTAATCATCTGTAATGACGTCATACATTTTAATAACGCAAACTTGATTCTTTTTATACGATGTATTTTGGACAATAACTTCATGCTTGTAAGTAGTAATGTGATAAAACTTTTCTAAATTAAATAACAATGTTTTCGGAATAATTTGTGAAAATATCAGCAAGATTTATTAATTATTATAGAAATTATGGACATTTGTATCCAACAAACTAACTTTCATTTCTGCTTAACTAATTCAATGTATACCAGATAGACGATTCAAATTTGTTTGTTCCTTCAACTCCACAGTAATTCTGTTCAGATTCTTATGAGATTATCATATCCGAAAGCGCGCATTATGTAAGTTCAGTGTAATAAATTGGAATTCTGAAATTTTTATATTTCTTCGAAAACTCTTGTGTTTATGTTCAGTGAACGTAGTATAGAAACCTCTTAGTTAACCAGGTATGATCTAAGGCATTAGTTGATAATCCGTTTACAGTGTATAGTAATATGTATGATGTGCACTGATTTATTTAATGTTTGCCATGATATTCAATGGAATTTAACTACGAATCGTTACGTGAAGTTTGACAGCAATCGATACTAAATTATTTCTGTGTTTCGGTAAACCTATCGTTTTGAGTGATGCGTTTTAATTAGATTAGGTTGGTTCATAAGTCCGTAGGCCAGTGGTAGGATTCTTTCGCCAGCTGAGAAGTGATAACTTGGGAAAGGAACTATATATTGAATTTCTGGTTATTTCTGCGTTGACATATGAAGTGACTCCAGCATGTGATTTGTGTGAATAAATATTATTTGCATTTGTGCGTTATGACACTACGTTTGGATTGAGTTGCGACCGTCATTCGTTTGTGTTCGTTCGTCTTTATTTCAGGAATTGCGATTCCAGACTACAGGTGTGGGCCCTACTAAGGTAAAGGTAAGACATGGTCTTTTGCCACCCTGTAGACTTCGAAGTGAGTAAAGACACAGTATGAGTCACAGATGAGTCGTTATGCGTATCATCGTTTGGGATTATTTCTCAAGTAAAGATTTGCGTTTTCTTTCTTAATCTGTTGCTAATCTGAACCAGCTGGTACTTCAGAGTATGAACTGACGATCTACTTAAAAGATTAGAGGTGTCGCCTTACCGGTATTTCCTCCCTCGATCTAAATTATTTTTTTTACAGCGATCACTAGGATCTGGAATCCTCTTTCCCAGATATTCTTAAATCTGGAAGGCATTTCTGCGCCGCCGCTCGTCTGGGGTGTAGAAAATGTTTGGAGCTAGAGTTTAGGTTAGATGCGTTGCGTGGGTACTCTAGGCTCCTGGCGACCCTATTTGTCTGTGTGATCCTCTTTTGGGATCTCGGGTTGGGGCTGATTCAACAGTAACCATAGACTACGTTTTGATCTGGCTTTCCTACATATACTGTAATTAGAATTAGTCTTAAAATGGCATGGAATTAAAGATTCCAGCTGCGCTTTAAAATTATAGGTCTCTTTTTCATGCTGAGTCGTATATTCCTTCAATCCTAACTTACAGTTTGTGGATAGTAATAACTCATTCTCAATGTCAAAATGTAACTGGTGAGAAGTGTAGAGAGTATCCCTTAATAGTACTGAAACAGCGTAATTATATAATGTTAATTCAATTCTGGAATAGAAATCTGCCTTGGTTCTTCTGCCATATTTTCATTTTCCTTCTGTGAGCACTCGAGCAACGCTTTGTTCGTAGTTAGTAAGTATTGAACGAAATATTGTTATATCGATTTCGCCGTAAAGCTCAATTAAACTGAACCAAGTTTTATCAGTCTCTTCTTCCGGCCAAATATCAAAAAGTTGCGTATGCTGACTTGATCAGCAATGACAGAAAAGGTCGTTAACCAATTATGCATCAGGATGTCCCTCATCGAACCAGGAATCATGATCGAATTCGTTGTTTTGCACTTCGAGAATTGGCTCTATTTGTCGCTGTATACACTTTTTTTTAAATCAAAATTTGATTAAATCTATTCTTTAAATGTTATCCTAACATCTCAATAATAATAATAATAATAAAAACTTTATGTATTTACCCGAATTATTACAGTTTTCAAAAAGAAAATCCGAAAACGCCATCGTCACGTAGAAGTGTTCAATTACTTCTAAAACAGCTTGTCATGTACACGCGTGAGGTGTAGCTTCTCCTCAGTCCCACTCGTCTAGATTGTGTCAGGTTCAAGTGTCAAAATTTAACTGAGGATCATCATGAACTAAATGTTCGCGTAGCTGTGTCATGTATAGCATGTTGTTATGTTGGTAGAGCATTGTTTAAGAAACGTACGAATTGTTTAAGAAAAGGATATTTTAAAGTTGTTGTTTTTTTCGTTATTTTTTGTTTATGTATTCCTCTCCTTATTTATTTATTTATTCCAATTATTTTTTTTAATTTTATTTATTCCATTATTTATTTATTTATTCCAATTCGTTTATTCCATTCTATTTTTATTTATTTACTGACTTATTTCATACTTTCTTTTTCCTTCTCTCTCTACCCCTCTACGATAGATAGATATCACTCAATTCAATCACAAACGAAAGTGGAAGTTATGGTTTCAACCTCAATTTCAACACTGATTCTAGTTTTAACTTTAGCAACAGAGTTCTGATACTTAGCAACACCCTAGAGAGTTGTCTCAACCTTCAGAGATATGATTGGACTTTGGGAAAACTTTGACAAGAAGGGGAGAACTAAAATATTTTCCCCGCTCTGCCAAGAAGCACATTCAATATTGAAGAACAAAGCACATTTATTCTCCTGCCAAATTTTTTTGATAAGTATAAAAAAAATCTACAGAAATTGCTTGATCATCATTTCATAAATCTATGGACAAACATTTTCTCTCTTCCAGTCAAGGTCAGGGTATTTTTTTTTTATTCCGTAAAACGTTCCGTGCACTAACAAAGAAAAAAATCGTATGTAAAGAAGTATACTTCATGTTTAAATCATGTTAATAGCAGATTTCACGTATGACTTAATGAAATACCTGGAGGTGATTCCTGGCATCGAAACAAGACGAAAGATCTTCTGACAAATTTTCGAAATATGCATAATTTCGGAGCTACAAGCTCCTGAAAGCGTGGGAAAATGAGCTCTAGAGCTTCATATTTTTAACACTACGAAAAGTAAAGCTGGTGCGGCATGGCAGGCCTACCGTGAAAGCCTTTAACTATGAACTATCCAAAAATGATTATTTCGAAATTCCGCAAGGAATTCCCCAAAGGAATTAGGGAATCCCCATAAAAGGGTTTATAGAACTCACAAGTTCATCGCCGCAGTAACAAACGTTCGCCATTGTATTCTATCGTGGGCAATATCAAGCCAGTTTTCATCACGAACGCCTACTTCTCGAAGATCTCTTCTAATATTGTCCTCCCAGCGGCGTCTCGGTCTTCCCAATGGCCTCCTTCCATCCGGCCTTCCAACCAGGATAGAATATAATCTTCGTTTGCCCCCCCCCCCCCGCGGGTCTAAATGAGTCTGGATTTCCACCAAGAAACAATGATTTATTTGCGACCAGTCGATATCTCAAGTATACCTGTATTTCATATACCGAACGATTTTCTAAAAAAAAAAAAAGTTGCATAACAAGCAGGAGTAAGAATTACGTCATTTCATCTAACCTTTTATTTATTTTTAATCAAAGAAATTGATTTTCATTGCCCGATTGGCCTAGGGGATGACGTACGTCATCTTTACTCACACGGGAAGTCTTTGAATTCACACTCATTTCGACTTACCACATCTTCAGAAATATTCCGAAATCCCCTACTTCCTTTGGGGAAATCCCTTGCGGGCTCATTGCACAATTTTTGAATATACATTTTTAAACAGAGCAGGTTTCAAGTCTTTGAAGGTACCTTGACCCCGCAGTTCTACTGTTCATGGTGTTGGAAATATCAAGTTCAAAAATTCATTTCCCTACTGTTTCGGCAGCCTATAGCGCCGAAAGTATACATTTGTGCACTCTCAATGGTCTATGATTTTTTTCATATTTTCATGTCAGGAACCTCCTGAGATAGGTTTGTCGGTGTTATTTTGCAACACCCTGTACACAATGAATATATAGAGAGAATGATCAATTACTGTCTGCCACTTTTAGTTTTTGAATATTTCCAAAATGTTCCAAAGAATGTACTAAACAACAACTGCAAATCTGCTTTAGATATGTTTATTTAATATTGTAGTTGCAAAGGAGTACTGCGCATAAGGGTCATTTTCTGCCCCTCAACCGATTTTAATGAAATTTTGCACGTAATATCTAGACAATATGAGAGTTTCAATAATCCAAATACTATATACATACCATTTCCGATTATCACGGAAAGCGCGTCCAAAAATTACCACTTTCGGATTCTAATTATTATCGTGTTGTTCAAAATAAATGCTGAGATCTCCAGAATAGCTTAAGCTATCAAATCCAAATTTCGTATGGAAAGTACTATTATAATGAGCATGTTACAGTGTAAACCAAAAGACTATATCTTTAACTGCTTTGTAGATAAAAAAAATATTATGTAAACGTTCAATTTTACTTTTAAAAATACACCCTTTCTGGGAAACTTTGGGTTGTTTAACCAACAGTACCCACTAGTTTCAAAACGATAATTGGTTCAAATAATTTCCATGTCATGTAGAAGAATATATTAAAAAATAATTTTGTAACTGATGAGGGCTGATGGTTAGAAGAAACATTTTATAGTCTAAAGTTGAGTACCTCACGTGGACGTATATGTTTGAAGTTCAGCTAAATAAGCCATCATATGTTTGAAAGTTCTTATGATATCCTAACCACATTTTGTGTGACAAGTACGGACATTATGAACATAGCACAATAAAAGTTTCTAGTTGATAATATCAGCCGTGTTTGAAATAGAAAATTTTACTGCTTATCTCGCTGACTCTAGGAGCACGGACGCTAAAATATCAGAACACATGCTTAAAAACCACATCGAAGAAATGCGAGCATGTCTTCAAGAGGAAAACCTTTTCATCGTTGACAGAGGCTTCCAGGATTCAATCCATCTTCAATCAGACTTAAGTTTCTAATCTGAAATGCCCGAGTTCTTGAAGACAGGACAAAACAACATACGACTTTGCAGGCAAATAAATCAACGATAGTAACAGGAATACGGTGGGTGGTGGAATCTGCGAAACAACGCAGTGGAAGGCTCCGGATCATGTAATATCCAACACGCAAATAGGTAATATAGAGTACGTTCGTATCGTATTCCATTTGCAGCGTCTATCGGTCTGCTCTTGTGCTAGACACGTCTACAGATGAATATATCGCAAGAAAAATGCAGTTACTTGTGGAGAAAACTAATGGTTTACAAGAAAATGTCAGTAATGAACGGTGGGATAGACAGAGAAACGCAAAATGTAGCTGTCACACAACATGTGGTTTGGATATCATAAGAACTTTCAGACATATGAAGGTTTATTTAGCTGGATTTCAAACATATACGTCCACGTGTGATACTCAATTTAGAGTATAAAATGTTTCTTCTAACCATCAGCCCAGAACAAGCATCTAATGAGAATCCAAATGTAGTAAAAGCTCATTCCAAGGCAAGAAAAAAAATATCCCCTTAATTTTTGAAAGACACTACATCCAATAGGAGGTAAAATAATTGAAGGGTGTGAGGCAAGAACATGGTAACCCACAATGTTAAACTTTTAAGGAATTCGATTTTTACTGCTGCACAAGTCATTTTCATTGGCTGAAAGCTGATTTTTCACGTAAAGCTATACATAAAGGCTTAAAATAATTGTACCAAATCAAAATCACGAATTTCTATTTTTTCATGCTGCTGTGTGGGTTACCATGTTTTATTATCTATACCATAATATTCGCTACCTAAGTCACTCAAGAATAAATCTTTTCACTGAACTCGGTGTAAGAAATGTTTAATTTACAAATTCTTTTCCATTTTAGTGGCAAGCTGGTATACTGCTCCTCGTTTCCCGCCATCTTAATTGTTGGTTACCTTCTTATGAATCCCAAAATGTTACAATAGGCTTACCATAAGTAAATATTGCTGCCATCTCTGGAGCACAATTTGAAGTCGGACAACATTAAACGACGGGGTATGATTCCTTTCCATCGGGTGCTGAATAACGCAAAAAATAAACATTTGTGGGTTACCATGTTTTTGCCTCACACCCTTCAATTCATACCTTTTACAAACATTCAAAACACAATCACTAAAAGGTAAGAAAATGTATAAATAAATTAAGTGAAACGATTTTACTTAAGTTGATCAATACTGCACTAATAAGTATAATACAATAAAAAGTAAAGAAAAAAAACATTTATATTTGACTTTTAATAAAATTCGCTAGTCCGAACTGGTCAGTAAAAAGCACCAGTTCGTTCGAGAGATACAAAATTCGGGAGTAAATCTAAGCCTCTGTTGTCTTCTTACGAAGATATCAATATTACATTATACAGTTGTCTAGTATTAAAATTAAAGGAAGCATAGTGGGCAGACGTAGATAAAATAAACATGAGTTGCCATTTTTGAAACCTTCAAAGAAATTACAACCGTGAAGTTCTGAATAGTTATAGATTACTTGCAAAAAGTCTTTGTATTTTCTTCTGTAAACTTTCTGCATCTCCGTTTTGAAACTGAGAACATGGTAAAGAGTAAGTCACAAATAGAAAGAACTGTACAACTAAATAGCGACTTTGCAAATAATTGTAGCAAATAAATCAAAAAACGAAATTTCATTTTGAAATTAAACATTCAAGCGTTTCAGAAATTACAAATAATATGAATAATATAGCGAAGGAATTTCACTGTTTTACTATGACGTAGAGAATACATTTCGTATTCTCATAGCAGGAAATTAAGCCCAAGCGACCTCCTTTTCTCTTTGCTCATTCCGCAAGGAAATTAAACTTAGCTGAAGGTGAATGTAATGAAAATTTTATTAATTTTTTTTTAATAATATGTTCAAGCAGGAGAGAAGGCTGTACGCTTTTAAATTTCTCTTCCAAGAAGAACAAAAGGGATGAGGAAAATTAGGAAGTTTTCCTAGAGTCTAACCTCAATGTATTCAAATATTGAATTTTCAAACAGTGCACCGTAATTTCTGGAAACAACTCGAAGATATGGGAACAAAAACGAAATAGTGGGTAAATATGTACATTTTGCGCTCTTATTTGATTGAATTCCATTCGCTCGCAAGATTTACAAAGAAAGGAGGATAGAAAGAAACACACTCTTAGTTAGAAAGAGAAAGATTGTATGCTCAGTGATTTCATGGGTAATCACTGAAGATAATCTTCAAGCAACTACAATTGGCGCTAAATTGTTTTGTACTAAGCTAATTTACTCGCTAGCTAGTTCACTACGTATTAACACAGCATGGTGTCGACATAACAGGTCGACATCACCATAACAACAACAACAACAACACTGATAGAAAGTATTGGGTATCGCAAATGACGCTGGTGACAACCTTTTCACAAACATATTTGATTCACATCTTGTTGTAGGTTTACGATACTGTCTACCTGACCGTAACTTTAAGTCTGGCAATGATCCGCTATAGCTTACTGGTAGTACGGTTGTTGCTATGGGTACCTTCTGTTGCCGAACGCACTAGCGGATCACAAAATATCCCCATGACAACATGGTCAGACATTCGCTTTGTACCAACCAACTTGTTAGGCATGTTTCTTATCAGCTTTGTGAGCATTACTCTATACTGCAGGGTCGTAGCCAGACTAGGAGTCATAATCGTGTAGGAGATGCTGCAGGTCGGGCAAGTAACAAAGAGAGATTAAAAGCATGTTTGTTAAAAGCTAATAACGCCAGCGCTGTCCAACAGTGTCTGTAATTACTAAACTAGCACCATCTTAGGTACCCTTAAGAGAAGGAAATATGGTTCTTTATATTTCCAGTCCCCCGGGGATGTAATGAAGGGTATACGCGGATATGGCATATACCCACCTGAATTTTTAGTCATCATCGGATACCCATCTAAAATTTATAAAATACGCAGGTATATGGGATAGTAAACAATAGGTTTCGTTACAACGAGCGAAGTGTATACCCACAAAAAAAACTAGCATTACATTCCTGCAGTCCCCTTTCCAATAATTTTCTGGATAGATATAAGGGTAAGTCAAACCGAAAGGTAGCCGGCCTTCCCCTTGATCGAATCGTTTCGTTCAGTCAACTATCAAGTGTCAATAGTTGTGAATGTTGAAAGCGGCTTCTGGGTTTTTATTCTGCCCATGGTCGCACGGCAAGATACAGCAAGTCGGGAGTTCGTGTGTGTTAATGGAGACTCCAAAATAGAAACGGCATGTTGTGGCGCGAATTTCAACAAACATAGGTAGGCTATCAACGCAGAACCTTATTATTGTAACGCTACAAGGTATGCGCCTTCTTGAGAAACACCAAAATCGTACGGCGAAATATTCAGGGATGTATGGTGTGTGCTATGGTTTCTCACTTGGACTTTGTTACATTTGACGTATGTGGTCTCGCATTATCCTGTAACAAGTTAACTCTGAGATAATGCACCACGGTGCTTGTTCCTGATTGTATGACGCAAACGTTCAAGAATCGGACAATAACGTTCTGCGTTGGTGGAGCCACCTTTGCGATACATACCGGTGTTTAACACACATCAACTTCCGTCGAGCCTCTTTGCCCTGCTGCGCTAACAGGAGCAGAAGGAAAGGCCAGGGGCATGGTCGGATTTAGGAGAGAGACTCTCGGGGGCACGAGAGAGACCCTGGGGGCAATTATTTTAAAAGCTATCGTTTAGAATCAAACATTTAAAGTCATTCTGAAATGACTGGAATGTCAATGCCCCCATACCCCCCATAAATCCGCCCATGGCCAGAGGTCAATGCAGAATCCATATCTATTGAAACGTGACTGAACGAAACCTTTCACATATATTTATTTAAGTTGCCTTTCTTACGTGTTCCATTTATTCTCTTCACTTCCAGTACACTGACTCTGGTACGAATCTGAGTTATAATTCCTATTTTTCATCTGCCGTCAAGATTCAAACTTTCATCTGCCTAGTTACGAAGACCGTAGCCTATTTTTCGCACGTAGAAATCCTTCGCAAAACCTGTCTCACGTTTTCTAAAGATAGGTCTACACTAAACATTAATAAAAACTAGAAATATCAGTAACGTTTCATTTAGTTTCCATTCAAAATTAATTTCCTTAGAATATTTCTTGACAAATATTTTCCACTTCATCGTAAAAGTAGTGGGCAGCAATTGACGAAGATTACAATAGGTGGCAGGCGTTGTTACTTTCTGCGTTGAACGACACAAATATTAACTTAATTAAGAAATTGATCAAATAAGTCTTAGAAGTTCTCCTCTAAAAATAATCGCTAGACAGCGATGTTCCAGTATTGTCAACTCTGTGTTAGTTTTAATTAAAGTTATTTGAAATCATTCAGCATTCACTGCTTAATGTAGTGTTAAGTACAATAAATAACACACACATTCTGGAACAATCACAACTATTGTTATTTATCAAATGCAACTTGCTTTGCATGCCATGTATGGACACTATTCCCGAAACAAATATGGCAACGTAGATGCATGAACATTTTCAGTGATTTCACTGATAAACACTAGGCGATGGTGACCATACGTCCTGGTATTTTCTCAGGACGTCTAAATGTCCCGGAGTTTTAAGAATGTCTGCTTTTCTAGAAAAAAAGAAAAGTTAACGAAATTTCTCGTTAGCAATACTTTGTCATGCACAACTTGATATTTACTTGTTAAGATGTAGAGGGACTTGGTTGCGGCGGCCTGCAAAATAAGCGTGCAATTCAACATGGATTTTCACACATTTCAGACAATATCGTGGGTTCAGATGATTCCTTCGAAACAATGACTCAATATTCCCTTCAACATATTTTCTGGCATTATAAAGGTACTTCAGTGAAGACCTTGCGAGCTATTTTGTGTTTAGAAATAAGGAAAAATATAATCGAAACTTCCATAAGAAAGTTGTTACATTAGATTATTAAAACATCCTTTATTTCTAACACAAAATACGTCGCGAAGCCTTCAGTTATTTACTTTTACAATCCCATGGATTGTGTTTAAAGGGGTGTTGAGTCATTGTTTGGAAAGAATGTGAAGAAACCACAATATTCCTAGAAATGTGCTGTATGCATTATTTTGCAGGCCACCGTAGCCAAGTTCCTCTCCCTCTTAACCACAGAAACTCGTTCGTAGCCTTCGAGATTCCTACGTCTCATGAATAAACTTGATAATTCTCAGACGTTTTGGGACTAAGAATTTCTGGCAGTTTGCAGCTCCTTTCTTTCTCGCTGATCGTGTGCTGGCTATTTCTGGTTTGAAGTTTGTGTCCAGTTACTCAACGTTGGGTGAAGATTGTACGTTTTAAATTTACAGTGACCATGTCTAAAATAAAATGTGAATTCAGTGATGCATTGAAGTCAGATTTTCCCTTTTAGAAGAGAAACCCAAGTTTCAGTGACAAAGTGGAATGTACTGCATGCTATTCTGTGTTCTCAATTACACATGAAGGTCACTTTGACATCAAGGACAATATTAACAAAAAGAAACACAAAGACGTACTCTCAGCTTCAGTTTCGTTCAAGAATACATCTGTAGGAACTTTGAAACTTTAATTCGCTGCAGAGGAAGGAAATCATTCTGTTTTTCATAATCACAGTTCCTGCTTTATGAATTGTACATCTTCTGTTCTTCGTAAACTATTTGAGAGGCCAAAATTCTCTTCCGCGAGAACGAAATGCGAAGCAATCCTTGTAAACGTGTTGTCTCCGTGTGCCTTGGAATAATTTTGTAGTGAAATTAAATTCTGCAAAGTTTATTTTATTGATAATAGAGTCTTCAAAGGTATTTTGTGAATTTGCAGAGGTGAAGTATAGATCGTTATTGAGCTATACCAAAAACTAGGTGAATGTCTTTGTTTCCTGCTCTTCTGAGAGTTATTGAAATGTTTGATGAGTTGAAATCATACTTTATATCAGTTTAAAGTGCCCACATATTCGCATCAAATCATACTTCGCAAATAGAACTTCCCACGTCATCCTCTAGCAATAGATCTATTGCCTCAGGAGTACCACAAGGTTCAATACTTTGACCATTACTGTTTTTAATCTTTATACAACTGACATCCCCACTCAACCAAACACGGTTATTGTAACATTTGCAGATGATACTGCGATATTTACATCACATCGTAATGTCAGAGACACACACATAGACATGCACAACATCATGTTTAACAGAACACTGAACAATTCAATCGAGAATAAAGATAAATGCTGAAAACACATGTGCCATTCACTTTTCTCGAAGAAGACCACCTCCATTAAATCTATTTGAAACACCTCTGGAATGCCAGCATTCTGCAAAAATTGGGTATTGATGTAAACACTGACATACTCACTCCACATCTACACTCACTCGTCAAACGTGCCTTACAACGTACTTTAGCTCTATACTCCATTCTAAGAAGTCCAGTACTTAGCATTGAAGCACGCCTTTGTGTCTACAAAATGGTTCTACCCTTATTTACTTATGCATCACTACCATGGCAACATGCATCATTCACCTCCGCTTCCAAACTACAAATCATCCAAAACCGAGCAGCCCGAATCATCCAAGGGATACACGTATTATTCAACTACACGACTATCATCATTACCTTATGTTCTATACGTCATAGCTAAAATGAATCCATCTTTCTGGTGAAGAATTCACAATTCAACGCATGCTGAACTTCGCAACATTGGAACACGACACCTACAAGGCAAGTCCATAATATATGCCTCATCCACCACTTTAAATCTCGCATATCATTATAAGTAATAGGGTAGCGACAATTGCTCCCTAGTAAGAATCATATGACAAATGCACAACAGTCCAGTAAAACACAACATATGGAAGCATAGATTTATGTCAGAAATTTCTAAACCGAATTACAATCAAGACGACTACAGTGATTTCCTTTCGAATGCTACTTTTTTATTATTGCTGAAATTCCTTGTTAACCGACTAGATTGTACAAAGGGCGCTCAAAAGATTTTGTACTATGGGTAATAACTTTGTTAATAGTAGCACTACGACCATGAAATTTTGTGTGCATGTGCTTGTGTCCTTTACGTATACAGGCATGTTACTCAATGTATTCTCCATCCGCTGTGATACATTTAGCTCACCGTTCTTTCCATGCCGTAAATGCACTTTAGTCACAACGGAACAGAAAGCAAAGAGGAAGGAAATTTGTCTCAAAATTCAGAACATTCAGTGGTGACTTTCCACAATATTTTGATAGTGTGATCACAGAGGATATTTCATATGGATTCTGAGAGTAAAACGCAGTCTACGAATGGTGTCATTCTGGTTCTCCACGGAAGACAAAACCAAGACTCACCAGATCAGTGGACAAATTAATGGCCATATTCTTCTGGGATCACTGTAGCGTAATCCTCATGGACTTTTTGCAGCGTGGCGCAAGAATTAATAAGGAGCGGTCCTGCGACGTCTCTAAAGACAGAGTTCGGAGCTCCAAAATAAAGTCATCACACTACACCAAGATAATGCGAGACCCCACTTTGCTTATCACACACAGCAGAAATTCAGAAACATGGGATGGGAAATGGTCCCTCAACTCCCCTATAATCCGGACCTGGTCCCGTCCGATTTCTTTCTGTTTGGTCGTCTGAAGACCCACCGTCAGGGTAGGCAGTTTGCCAGTGACTAAGAACGCATTGCGTGTGTGAAACAGTGGTGTAATAGTCAGCGTCCGGGATTTTACCAAAGTGCATTTACAGCATTGAAAGAACGGTATGCTAAATCTGTCACAGCGCGTTGGAGGATACATTGAGTAAAATGCCGTATATATAAAAAGGACACAAGTACGTGCACACAAAATTTCAGGGTCCTAGTGCTACTATGGTCCATAGTGCAAAAGTTTTTGAATGACCTTTGTATAAAAAGAACCAATTAGAGGACACGACATGTATGATAGGACCATAAGATAAATGCAATCAGAAGAAATTTCATTGGTTGAAGTTGCTAATTTGATTGAGAACCTTTGTGAAACTCAGCAAGATGATAAATAGATTTATAACTTCGAGCGTCCAAGTGTCTATAATCTATATTATACGTAAATGTAGTAATTTGGAATGCTATTTATTGTGACAAAAAATATGCTGAAATATGAAATTAACGGCAAGCTGAAAAATATATTGTCAAGTCCGATAAAATGTCATTTAAAAAAAAAATTAGAATCTGGTCACCCTGAACTAGACATACTTCAGTTTTCACGAATATTGAAAGAATAACTGGAAGTTGGAGACCTGTAGCGGGACTCGAATGCGGATCGTTCAGTTAGAAGTCCAATGTCCTACTGATTGGACTAAGCTACCAGTCGTAAGAAAAGTCCAGAACAAATCAGTAAAGAGGGTCAGAAATGCGTTGTTCGAACTTCGAAGACGTAAATTATTTTACTCCTACGACTTCAACCACCTGTTATTCATTGTCAGGGACCCGAATGCACATTGGTTGAGAATATTTGGAATTTCTACGAAAATAAGTGACCAAGATGGCAATTGCAAACACCTAACCAACACATAATAGTTCTTTCTGTGCATGTACGCACATCACACTGAAGTTGAAAACTCGAAATTTGCGATAAGGCAAAAGAAAATTACTCATGCTTTCCCACAATTATTGCTGATAAGTGCAAATACTGACCTGTCTCTGTAATATTAAAGGGAAATCTACAAAACTTTTAACAGTAAACCACATTATGCTGTGAGGTGGTTCATGGAGGTAAGCTTTTTGTGGTTTCTCGGCGACTATTCCTCCGTTTTTTTCCCCCAATTTCAATTTTGTTGGCTCAAATCCTGCTCAAAGATGATCATCCTATTGGACAAAATTTGATCAAGATTGGATGATCTGTCCGCAAATACTGTTTTTTTTTTAGAAATGGCAGCTATTTATTTTAATTAGCGAGAACATTACATCGCTAATATAAATCAGATTTCGTACATTTGTAATGAAAACACATGTATTATAATTAAAAGAAGTTCTTACTCCTTTGGTAAATGATACCAGGTTATTTTCACTAACAACAGGAAAAACTTGAATATTTAACTTTTATTTTTATTTATTTCTATCTCTTTATTTAGTAGTGTCTCAATACAGAAAGCCCTATTAAGGCGGAGCCATTCTCGCGCAGAGGCATTGCTCCTTTACCCTAAATAAGACATACAAGCGACTGATTTCCAATTGCCAATTTGGCCTATTAGCAGCATCTTGGAAAACTAATACGGATACGGAAAACCCGGGATCGAATCCTGGTGTGGTTTTCTTTGTATATTTTAAGAAAAATAACTTCTCTGTTTTATCTATACGCATTAGGAAATTTAATAAAATTAATGACCAAGGCACGTGCAGGTTAGGTGTCAGGTACGGTGTTTTTTTTTATTGTACACGCGATTAAATCGTGTTTTTTTTTTTTTTTTTTTTAGATTTCGAAAATAGGACGTTCTATGTTAAGACGCTAGTCTTTATTTCTCCGTTTTGTTTTCCTTTTACTCGCACAAACCCGAAGGTTTGTGGCCACTCATTGTTTTCCGCTTCCAATATATTTCCATACTAGTTCATTATTTTATTTGAACATATATTAAGTGCCTTACATCCCATAAATCCTGCAGTTGGAAGCAGAAATGATAGGTTTATTTTAATCACTGTCGATCTATAATGAACTTTATTATTGACTGATGAAGTATTTTTTTTATTAATTCAAAGAAGGCTTTTATAGCACGGGATTGTATCAAGAGGTTAGGATTTCGCTCTGTATTCAGAGAACAGTTAAGTACCTGAGGAAGATTTTAAAAATTGGATTCCAGGAACAAAAGAAAAACGTGTTTGATATCAGTGAATACTATGACAACCAACATATGTAAAGCATAAGGATCGGAAAGGGATTACGCACGCTGCAAATTCACCCTTCCACACATCCTATTGACGTTTACATAACCCTCTGACCTTCCCTCGCTTCCTTGCACTCATAGTCCATTTCCCATTCAGTAATTAGTTTAATCAGATCACAGAGTGTGACCTCGCCAGCTGTCCAAACTGCGACTCGTTCTGGAGATAGAATTGATATTTTTTTCCCTGTTTTCTCCACTCCTTGACCACAGAAAAAAATAACCAGGAACAGAACACAACAATATGTCGACATTGATTAACCTTTGGAGAGGATGTACACAAAGATCAGAGACAAGGTTCGTGTTCCTACATACAATATGTTCTTTACAAAGCTTTACTACCCAATTAAATAACTATAAACAGTATGTAATATGTTATAAATTTTTATTTTTAGCTCCCCCTCTGATTTTTTTCTTTTACTAATTGCATTTTGTTCGTCTGTCCGTCCGTCTAAATCGCAGAGCCCCAACGAATGCAGGTAGAGATAAACGGAATTCGCATTTTAGTTAAGTGACCTTGATCTATCGATAGTTCTGAATCAAGTACCATAATTCTAAAGTTCGCAGATTCTATTTTCCATTGGGTTTAGTTTTCTTCATTTTAAAATTTCATTCTAGCAGCTCAAAGAAAGAGGCTAGAGAGAAACTGATTTCACATTTTGCTTTAGCGATCCCGATTTATACGGTCACTTTTAGGTTGATAGTGAAGCTATAACAAACGGAACCTTATAAATCCCGCTCATGGTGGCCGTCCGCCCGTCCGTGTCCAGGAACTAAATCATATTAACTACAAGGTGTAGAAAGATGTTTGAGGTGTCGTTGGAAAGGTCTTGGCTAGACTTTCTCAGAGCCGCCTCCAGAACTGTCTTGATAAGTGTAGTAGTTCAGTGTGTTGCCCAAAAGTTAAAAAAATCAAATTGCTTGGCAAAAGCATTATTCGACAGAAGAGAAAAATACTGAACTGGTCCACGTTCCCAAGCACCCCACTAGTTAATGTTGCCAAACTTTTAGCTATAAAATTATTATTTTTTACAATTGTTTCCGTTACTTTAGACATAGCAGCACCAAACTTGGCATAGACATTATTTGTCACAATAGCAACATACTGTCAGTATTGCCAACCCGTGTTCAGAAAATATATATCATGAACCACAAGGTGTAGAGACGTGGCTAAGGTGTCGTTGGAAGTCGTGGCTAGACTCACACAGAGCCGCCTGAACTGTCTTGATTGTTGCAATCGTTTAGTGTTGCCAACCCATTACAAAAATAATCAATTGTTCAAGTTGCTTCCATTCAGTTAGAATTTTGAATTTCTAATGCCCTTAGGCAACTTTGACTCAGGCCGAATGGATGATGATGGTATGATTGGTGGAATGAAGAAAATGAGACAAGAACCCACGCACACGGTGTCTTTCCCCCGAAAGGCCCACATGGCACGAGCACGATTTGAAATGATGATCCTAAGGGCCAGAGGTGTGCACTCTAATCGTTGAACCATAGCGGCCTCTGCCAAACTTGGCATAAACATTATTGGACACGATAGACAAGTACTGTGCGTTTCCCCATTCCTAAGTACTGCAGTTGTCACTCTTGCCAACTTCGTTTGTAAAAATGAATTCTCCTGCATCCGAAATGCTATCAAGGGACCGAAGCGTTAGCCATTGTTAGTAGAATCGCAGCGCTAACTTACAGGAAGGTCCTTTTCGTTTTTCTTAGCTTTCTCCATTTAGAGAATTCATGTTAGTTTTCGTACAGTGTTAAAAAAATTCGCCAGGTTTCTGGGAATGTTTCTAAAAATTGTAGGAATGGAATGTAAGTAATAAAAATCGGCAACCATTCAGTTTCCAAAAATATTCAAACGAAGAATATTTACTTGCATAATAGTGGATCAAATTTTTAAGTATTCTTTGCTTCCATATTTATGGAACCTGAAGGGTTTATGAAATTTGTTGGTGACGTTCCATTCCTGACTTTGTTAGAAACATTGCTGACTTGTTTCAGGCAACTGGTGACAATTTTTAACATTGTATAAGCTCACTAGCAGGTTTTCATCGCGCTCGCTAAGTTTATGATATAAATTTCCTTATTCTTCTTTGAATATCTTAAGGTTCAAGAACTTATGAATTTACCACCTTTAGGCACCTCAGGCCCAGGCCGGGAGAATGTGCAAGAGAAGATGTTAGAAAGTAGTCCTCAGGGTCTAGTGTCTTAGGTACCATCCCGATATTTGCCTGGTAGGACAGGAAAAACCCTGGCAAAACAATCAAGATGTGTGGCCTCCGGGATTATTCTTAGGACCTCCTGATTGCGAAGTCAACGATCTACGAACTGAGCTACGGCTACTCGGTTTAGGCTCATGAATCCTTCAGCTTGATAGATTACTTGTAGAAGTTATTTAAATAAATTTTCCGGAAAACAAAATAGGAATTCATATCCGTTGTTCCAGAGTTATGGCTTTTTGTTGTTTTTCTTGTATAATAATCTTAATTTATAATTATTCGTAATTTGTATAATGTTCTTAGTCCATAGAGTGATAGGAACAGTTTGTAAGTCGTATCTCACTATCAAAGAATTGAGGTCATACTTAAGGGTTTCGTCCTCACATTAATAATATTAACCAATAGATTTCCCAAGTTTTTCTAGCACGGTAAATAAAACGGTTTCTCAAAACTGAGGAAAAAGTTCTTATCCCTGCACCGAAAAACAATTATCTTAGAAATGTGATAATCAACATTCTCAATTAATTGAAAGTGAGAACTTGTCGGTTTGTAAATAAGATCATTAATCTTATTTTAAAATCCTTATCTTCTCATTTTCAATTAAATGAGAATGCTGATTATCTCATTTTTAAGATAATTGTTTCTTGGTGCAGAGATCAGAACTTTTCCCTTACTTTTGAGAAACCGTTTTATTTACCGTGCGTTTTTCATAGATTATTCAAGCTACACAAATCCAAGTGAACCTATAACGTGACTGTTGTTCGTAATAAAGTAGACAACATTCATTGTATGCATCTTCTATTCTCAGTAGACCTCTATGTGAAGAATTGTTGACCTTTTTCAGCAGGAGGCAAAACAAATTGATGTAGCTTTCCGTGTTTTTCTTTAGGTGCCTTGATAGCAAAACGTGGAGTGACTCAGGTTCCATCTGCCGGATAGTCTGGGTACTATCTTCGTAGCCAGATCATTTGGTTTCCAGATCTACCACTAGATGGACGTAGCAGTAGTTCGATTTCTAATTATGCTAGACGAATACACGTTGTAACCTTAAAGTAGTCAAAGCGTATGTGCAGGAACAAAGTTGTCAGGGGGCAAAGGGGTTGTTGCTCCCTATACTTACATAAAAATTTGCTAGTAGTTGATAATAAGTGTTTCTGTAACGGGAAAGACAAAATATAACAGGCAAACAATTGTGTGTATATGAAATTTCTTAAGGAGTGTCGGGGGTGCAGGGGAGGCTTCCCCCCCCCCCGACTACTTACACCTAAATTAGCTAATAGTTGAAATTAAGCGTTTCACAAGAAATAAATACAATCAAGGGACCGGAGCCTTTGCGGTTGTAAGCAGAATTGCAGCTCTAACTTGCTTTTCGAAGCAAAGCAACTTCATCTGAACGTTTGAAAGTGTAAATAATCTTCTGTGAAACATGGACGCTGTTTGAGAAGTTGGCAATGGAACAAAGGGAAAGTGATTGCTTGTCAAGTAGTTTTTCTACTCTTACTCAGGATTTTATAATGATAAACTCTTGGTAATTTGTCAATTTATAAAAGTTAAATCCACCGCCATCTCATTAAATGTACGTTGTATAAATACTCCCGTGAGAGTCCTTTTTGCTCCGAGTTTGTATTTTATGTTCCGAAAGACTTGCGGTGTCTTTATTCCAGTAAACATTGACATCAAAGCACTGGAGATTAATTAATTCTCGTTGGTGAGTCGTAAAAAATGCGTTGTTTTCTTAAATGAGCTGGAAACGACAGCGTTAAAAGGATTAAAACAGTCGTTACAGTATCATACATCGCACTATCAGGTTTTGCTGAGAATTGGCTTTCTACCAGACAAATCAAATGAGATCGAATCTGTTCAGAGACAGGCTGACTAGGTTCTTCTAAAGAATTTTGTATGCTGTCTACTGTTCGATGATCGAATGGCTCTGTATAAATAGATATTAGCCATTCTCATCTCAGTATCAACGAGCAAAGACACTATGCTGGGGGGATTCAGGTCTCAGAGACAATAGTGCAGAGCTGAAACGAGTCATCGGCCTATTCCGGACAAGTTTTGGGCCGGGTCACTGGGTCTATGCTTGAGGCCCGGACCGACCCGATGACTCGGAAGGCAGGGCAGTGTTTTTTGTTCTTTCCGTATTATTCTTCCAGGGGGGAATAAGACAAGGGTTTAACCTCCAGAATACGAAAAATTCGACGTCGAAAATATGCTAACAATACTACGTAATAACATCTGGAAATAGTTTCATATCCCCGGAAAGAACAAAAACACGCCAAGGGATGTGAAAATAACCTCCGACCGACGTAGTCATGTGATCTTAGTCAGTTTTCGATCATCGAGTTACCGGATCAGGAAGACGGTCATTTGGGTCAAGATCGGGTTACCCGGTCAATCAAGTTACCTACGTCTGGGTCAGGCCAGGTCACGAAAATTAACCGTCTTTCGCTCTGGTATAGTGTGTTCGTAAAGTTATGGTGCTGCTTCAAATTGTCAGAGCATAGTACAAGAAATTTGCACCAAATGAAAGAGGCACAGAGGTATTAGGTGTGCGTTCATTAAAGTACAATTTTTTTTATAGGCATTTTGGCAAGTATTTGAGATGCATTGTCAAATGAGAGAAATACGAGTTTTCTCTTATATTTCGTTGCAATGCTATGACTGTTTGAAATCCCATCACACTATGAATCTGCCGATTGAATTTAAAATCCACGGTAGATAATGGACCGAAAACTTTCTTGCTTCTCTCCGTCACGTCGAGCAAATGACGTAATGACACTTTAATTGAATCGGTAGTTGGAAGAAGGAAATAAATCCAAAAATCTATTTTGTGGGAAATTAACAAAAACTGTATAACTTTTTTAATATTTACTAAAAGGAAACCATATTTTTACAGAATATTCAGGGCGGTATTCTGATCCTTGTGTATTGCTCAGATAGTTTCCAGGTATTGTAATTTTTCCTGTAAAATTAAAAAAGTTGGTGGATTTATTTCCTTCTTCCACCTGATGGCAATAATTAATGCTCAGTTGTAAGTGCTTAGACGTAAGTGTGGAAAAATCGACCCTATAAATGAAGAAAAACGCAATAAAATGATGAATGGAACTTCAAATTAATGATATTTACAAGAAATGTATGCACAATGAACACTAAAGCTACAAGCAAGTAAAAAATGCATATACTTTTCCTTCTACCAACTGGTAGAAATTTCGCGTTAGGAATGGGCAAAACTGCTATTATTCCGTAACAGTGAAAGCAATAGTTGCTATACACAAATATGATAACAATAGCAATTAAAAATAGCAGTTTAGAAGAAAACGTATCTAAATAGGAGTTATTTATTCCCGACTGTGAAAAAGCAATGTAAAACACCATTTTAGAGTAATTTATTTACTTGTATCCTGTTATGTGTGCAGTAGAGTGATGGACTAAGGTAATTTGGCTCATACCATCACTGTTAGAAAACGATCGTATGCAATTATCTGAGCGTGAACTAACTGTTGGAGAGGGAACAGTATATAAAACAATTAAATCAGGAATGTATAAAGCGTAGGGTACGGCGGGGAGGGGGAAGTGTAATTTCGTTTCATGCTAAATTAGTATAATATTGTAAGCGTGATTATATTCAGGGTGTTTATGAACTACACAGACTAACTTTTGGAGGTGATTCCACAAATCAAAACAAAAAATAATTCCTCTGACAAATTTTGGAAATGCGCATATTTCCGGAGCTACAGGCTGCCGAAAACGTGGAAAAATGAACTTTACAGCTTCATATTTCTATCACTACGAACAGTAAGTTGATGCGGCATGGTATCGCCAAAGACCTTAAATCTACACTATCAGAAAATGCATATTTCAAAATTTCGCAATGGGCGCTTAAGGGATTTTCCAAAGGAATAAGGAGATTCCCAGAAATTCTCTGAAGTAAAGATGGTTTGAAATAATCATGAATGGGACGATATTCCACCAGAAAACAATAAATCGTTTGCGCCAAGTCGATATTTCTAGTAGATTCCATATACCGAACGATTTTATTTTAAACGCGTGGTTGCATAACAAGTAGGAGTAAGAATTGCATGATTTCAAACAATATTTTATTTATTTGTTATCAAAGAGATTGAATATGATTGCCCAATTGGATGCTATGAATGGCGTATATCATCTTTACCTACACGGGAAGTCGTTTAATTCATGCTCATTTCGTCTTACCTCATGTTCAGAAACTTTCCGAAATCCCCTACTTAATCTGGGGAATCCCTTACATGCTCATGGTAGAATTTTGAAATTTGCATTTTCAAATGGAGAAAATTTAAAGTTTTTGACGATACTATGCCGCATCAGCTTACTGTTCGTGGTGATAAAAATATAAAACTCTAAAGTTAATTTCCCCACGCTTTCGGTAACCTGTAGCTCCGAAACAATGCACGTTTCAGAAATTTGTCAGAGGAACTTTCGTCTTATTTTGATGTGAGGAATCACTTCCAGAGGTTTGTCGGTGTAGCTCACATACACTCCGTATATACATCATGCCAAGACACCGTGGATCTCCATCGGAAGCCCGTGGTACCCTTCCAAAACGAACTTATAGATACATGCCTGATTAAACGTAAGAAAGAAATGGGAAAACCGGAGCCCGGATCTAGGGGAATGCAAAAGGGTATTTGCCCATATGCACAACCGGTTGGGAGCATTTGGGGTGCGCCTTTTCTATATTAATGTGTTAGATTTGGCGGGTGGCAGAGGTACAAGACAAACGACTGTGCCCGCTTCAGGCGCAGCATTTCGTAGATGCAGTAGGTGTTTATCTCTATCAGTTTGCCGCAATTTTGTTCTTGGATGTTTACAATCGTGTAAAATAAATAATTAAATATGTCTGGCGTACAGGGATTCTGCCTGAATTTTAAGTTTTAGGAGTATGAACCCAAAATTGGGAAACTGTAAGTAGAATTTTAGGGTTTCTATTTATTTTTACCCTAAAAAATTAATACTTGAGAACTCCCATTTTTGTGGGTTCTGGCAGAATTTCTGGACTCTAACCTCGGAGTACTTGTCCCACTCTCCTTACGATTGCTTGTGGAGAGGGACAATCATGACGTGATAGTATTCTCGCGAGCGTAAAGAATCCTGGCGTGAATAATTCCATGACAATAATATCTTGACAGTTTAATATGTTGCGACAGTTTGAAACAAGGTATTACCTGATTTTTTTCCAACCTGTGTCTGTGAATTTTATAAAACGTTTAAAGTTATATAACCTGTGTATTGTTTTATTCGCCTAAAAGGAAGAAAAAAGTCTAATCGTAAAAGGAGAGCCTTTTTAGCAAACAGAAGGAAAAAAGGTATTGCTCTTTAAAAATAACAACTTTAGCTGAACGAGTATCGAACCCGAGACCACTGAATCACAAGTCCAATGCCTTACCCATTTTTTTTTTTTACTATTTCTTTATTAAATCTGAATTAGAGTACAGAATCAAAGTAAACAGAAAAGAATAGATTACAAGAAACATTAAATGAAATTAAAGGTATAAAATAAATTAAACAATATTAATTCAAAATGCAACGGGAATACTCTCTTCTTAAAAAAAAAAAAAAGCTTTTAAGATGAACGAGTATCAAACTCGGGTCCACTGATTTTGTAGTCCAATACTTTACCTATTACGCCAAGAAGCCAAGTATCGATCAGTGCTTTCCGAGAACTCTTTCTATCAGTTCCGAAAACACTTAACACAACCTACTAATTACGTAGTGTTCACACATCATGACTGTGCTATCCGCAGACAATTCTCTGCCCTTTTGTTCCGTTCTTGTAGTAGTTCTGTTTGTTTAGAAAAAAAGGAAACAGTGAGTTTTCCTTTAGCAACAGTTAAGCCAGTAGCTAATTTTAATCGGTGGTAGCAGTGATAGCAGTTTAGCCGAAGTAGCAGTGAAAAACTAGCTGCTAAGCTATTTTTGCCCATCTGTATTTCACACCTGTTTTTCTATGATTTTCAAATGTTTTTTTGCTTTCTTTGTGCAGGTACCAGGTGCGTAAATATGAAACCGGAATTTATATACAGAAAAGACACAGTGATTGGATGACAATGCTAAGAACTATTTTATTCGAAGTATTGGCCATCGCTATCGATACATGTCTGCCATCGTTCCGGCAATGTGTGGGTGCCAGACAAAAAAAGACTGTGCCTCTTGTGCTGAAAACCAGTCATCAAACCATTTTCGTACATTTTCGTAAGATGTGAAGCGCTGGTCAGCAAGTGCGTGTCCCATGGATGCAAATCAGTGAAAATCGGAAGGCGCCAAGTCTGGTGAGTACGCCGCAAGCAGAAGGATTTCCCAGCCAAACGTCGAAATCGTTTCCTTGACCGGTTTTGCTGTGTGGGAGAGTGCATTATCGTGAAGCACAATCACTTTATGTTGTCTTTGGTCATATTCTGGTCGTTTTTCACGCAAAGCTTGATGCAAATCGATCATTTGTTGTCGGTAACGTTGGGTATTAACGGTTTCGCCAGGTTTCAGCAGTTCATAATAGATCACTCCCTTCTGATCCCACCAAACACAAAGCATTGTCTT
>JAGDQP010023008.1:6589-29722 GCA_022664845.1 Lepisma saccharinum | reverse complement strand
TGAACAACTACGTATTCCGAGATAATTCACTATCCCAAATAGCCCTTGTCTGAATAAAATACTCATTTTAATTAAGAATTTATTTATTTTGAAATAGACCTAATATTTATTTGTTTGTTGAATCCTTAAGGCTTTTAGGCAACTTTGGCTCAGGACGATGGATGCTGATGGGATGAATTGGTGGAATGAAGAAAGTAGGAAGAAACGGGAGCACCCCGAGGAAACCCACCCAGACGGGATTTGTCATCCACAAAACAGACATGGCATACGCAGGGATCGACCCGACGATCTCCAGCACCAGAGGTGAGCACTATATGTTTAACCACCGCGCTCGGAACTTATTTGTTGGTTATTCGCCTATCCGACGTTCTATAGACGTCTTACACAGTAGGTGTTTATTTCATTGTTCAATTTCGTTAGGTCTTACCTCGCGAGGTCCAACCTCGACCTCAAACCGTGAGGTCGAGGTTGAAATTCGATCGCGCGGTTGAGATTGAGTGAGGTAGAGGTCGAAATGAAATCGCGTGTTCGAGGTTAAGAGAGGTCGAGGTCGAAGTGAGATCCTGAGATCGAGGTCGAGGTCGAAGTCCCGTCGCGAGGTCGAGGTCAAAGTGAGATCCCGAGGTCGATGTTGAGCGATTTGGAGAACGAAGTCCATCGCGAGGTCGAGGTCGAAGTGAGATCACGAGGTAGAGGTTGAGCAAGGTCGAATTCGAAGTCCTGTCGCGAGGTCGAGGTCGACGTCCCGTCGAGGTTGAGCGAAGTTGGGTCCAAATGTACACCTATGGATCAGAGTAAGCAGATGAAAGAGGAAGTGACATAGCATGTGAGTGAGAAGATGGATTGGCAGCTAGAAGAGACACGAGACGCATTGGAGTTACGTATTGAACAGCTAGACTAAAGAGTTAAATGACAGTCGGAAGAACAGCGAGATGAGATGCAAAAGTTAGAAAGAAGGATGGAAGTTAATCATTCTGAGATCAAGTCGCGAGTAGACGAGGTCAATAAAAGATGTGAAGAATCTACGGCAACTCTGAAAGCAGACATGACAAGAATTTCCGACCAAGTCAAAGGAATGGAAGGAGAGTGTCGACGGCAACTTGAAGGAAGTTCGTGAGGACATAAACAGAATCCAGGCGGAAATTTCAAGTTTGATCCTAATGAAACCTTGATAAACCGACTCACGAGGATCGAAACGTTAAAGATTCGCATTCAAAAACAGGTTTTTATCTGGCGTATTTAAAGTGAATTTCTTGTCAAACGCCTTTTAAGAAGCTAAGTCAAAGTGACGGAGGTAGAGGTACTTGCCACCTTGAATCGCTCTGAGATACAAGATATAGCTAAAAAAGAAGTATCAGGAGCAGTAAAGGAGACTATAGAAGAAACCAATGCACTTTTGTCGGTCAGCCTTGATGAGATAGAATCTGTTCAAAGACGTGTTTCCATTCAGGAATCAGACTTAAAGAAATACAACTGAACTTGAACAGTGGCCTTGCCCATCACTACGAATCCAGCCAGGGAATGCCGTACGAAGAGGACCCCAGATTACTGATAATCTTCGTTCGACAAGGACAGTTTGTGCAGAAAGAGTCGTTGTGAGTAAAAGCAAAATCCGCCCACGAATGAGAGAAGAGAAGCTGTCGTCATCAGAGGATGAAAGTGTATTCTCGGATCGGATCAGTGTATCCAGTCAAGAAGGAGCTAAACCACCTAGACACCAGGAGTCGTACAGACAAGGAAGGAGCAATAGAAGTCATCGCAGATGCTACTACGACGACGAGGAGACGTGGGATGCCCGTAGGGAGATACGATCCCGAATTCGCCTCTCGGAACTCAAATCCTTTACCTGTTATCCTTCAACACACGGAGAAATCACAGCACCAGCATTCCTTACTCAGTCTGAAAGGGAAGCGGATTGGTGGGAATTTCCCCCGATAGGTTCTTAGAAATCCTACTATTCGTTTTGAAAAACCTAGTGCTTTCCTGGTTCCAGTCTAATGCCCATCGGTTTGACAATTATCGAACCTTTCGAACACTGTTCCTGAATCATTATCATTCAGATGAGTTCACGTATTCCGGGCTGACTCGGCTCAGAACTATACCTTTCAACTCCAAGACTGATGAAGAAGTTGAAACGTTTGTGACGTCAAGATATTCTCAAATCCGAGGCCTAGATTCCGTGAGCAGTGAGGTCTCGATTTTCAATTAGTTGGTTCCTCTGTTACCAGTAGTATTTCAAAGGCAGCTAGTATCGGTTCGGAACATGTCTTTCCCAGAGATGCTGGAGTCCATACGCAGATTGGAGTTAATACATGATACCATGGAATCGAAGAAGGCATCTACTAGAACTTCGAATGGAGAGTATCATGGAGAAGAAAAGATTATTAAAGAAAAGTGATGGGTGTCAACGAAGTTGCCGTCAAAGAAGAAGCTGCCATGACGGAAACTTAACAAGGAAACAACAATTAAACGTATTCTAATAACCGGAAGCATTATTCCAAGTGGAAGAAGTCCATACGATTTAAGGATCGATCGTTTACCGGTGTCATCTGAGAATGATACAGAACCTGATAGGATGATATCAAATAATACAGGAAATGTAAGCACCAGGGGTTCGGACAGATCTACGCAGGGAACTCCGGATCGCACTCGTCAGACCTCTTCAAAAAACTAGGTATGGCGCCTTCCTCGAGGGTCGGAGGGAGGAGTGACGGCGAGGAGACCCTGGAAGCCTTGAAACTTTTGCCCATGTATGATTCCAATGACGACGATGAGAAAACCCCTCGAGGTTGTGAATCTGAAGACCGAAGACATCAGGAGAGTGAACTTCGTCCATATTAACTCGAATAGTTGGGAAATAGAATCAGGTTGTCCGCCTATCAATGTGAGTAGGACTGTGGTGAAGGCAATCGTTGCGGAAGAGAGATCACCTCGAGTATAATCAGAATCAAGGTTTTGAATAAGGAAACGAATGCCTTAATTGATAGTGGAGCTGCCGCGTTTCTATGCTCAATGGAGTTTTGTCATAAAGTGTCGTCCGTTGTACCTCATTCCCAGTTGAAACAGGTGAAGAATATTGTTCTTGTTGATTATTCTGGTAAGCATCGGACCAAGATAGACGGGGAAGTGTTACTGCCTATCCAAATTCAAGGAGTGGAGGTCTGTTGTCCGTTTTTGGTAATCAAGGGACTCAACCGTAATCTGCTGTTCCGAAGAGATATAATGATGACTTAATTTCGAGAATGCGACAGTCAATTTTAAGATCGATGGCGTAGAGGTCAAAGTACCAATGGTGGAAGAGTATCCGGACACATACGAAAAATCACCAGGAGGGAGAGGAAAGTACAATCGATGTAATGAGAGGCCGTAACTAAAGTGAAGCTCGACGACAAAAAAATTGTTGATCGACCTACTACAATACTTCGTCGTCTTCTATAGGGAGCGAGTGATGTATTCACATGATTCGAAAATTGACGAAGAGGATCGCCAGATAGTAAAAGTGCACCTTGTCGATAGTCAAGGAGAACCTTGTTCACATGGGATGCGGAGGTCAGATTCTACGGTATGCGTATGCGATGTAAAAGTGAAACCGTTGGTCGACCGGAGCAGCGATGTTTCATTCTGTTCAATGAAGTTCTGGGAGAAGGCAACTGCAACGATGGCGTTTCGTTTCGTACATATAACGAAAAATTTCATCCTAATGGGTTATCAAGACACGCGTATATCGAACGTAGTTGTTGGATTGCCTTTTAAGGTTGCTGGTGTACACAGACATTGGCCATTTTTCTTGATTGGAGGATTGAAGTAAGACGTAGTTCTGGGTCAAGACTGGCTGAAAGAGTTTGGAGACAAGCTGAAAATGTATCTCTTCCAAATGTCAAGAGAGGGTTGTCTGGAGCGTGGATGAATGAATCCTTGATTCAACTGACCTTGAATTCAGTGGATAAAATTTGTTAAACTAATACGGATATGCTCTAGTACAATAGCTGACACTCAACAGGTGGCGATGCGCGCTATGCTTTACAAAATAAAAGAGAAAAATTAACTGACAAACCACTGAAACTGACTCCAGCCTGCCTTCAATGTTACCGATTTTCCGACAAATAGTTAAAGGATTTTCTGTCTTCAAAGCTACCGATTTACCGACAAATATTTAAAGGATTTTCTGCCACTAAAATTATCTGTATATTAAATATTTTATATGAAGATATTAATAGTCTACTATCAAAATTGTAATTTGTTAATTATTATCGAAAAATTCGCGATTTAATTAACTTTCGGTTTAGAAGGCACATATTAGTCTGTCAAATCGAGGTTTTACTGCATATGTGCATACAATTAATAGACAAGAGGACAAAACCCAACAACGTGTATATTTACCAACTAACTCTATAGCTTACGGAACTCGCAAGTTCAACGCCGCAGTAACAGACGTTTAACATAGGATTCTTTCCTGGGCAACATCAAGCCAATTTTAATCTTTAATGTCTACCTCTCGAAGATCCCTTGTAATATTGTCATCCCAACGACGTATCTGTCTTCCCAATGGCTTATTTCCTTTTCGCTTTCCAACTACGATCGAATATAATCTTCGTTTTTCTTCCATTAGAGTTACATGTCTTGCCTATCTTAACCATCGTCATTTCATTATTCGTATAATGTCCAGTGAATAATACAGTCTATATAGTTCTTCATTATGCAGTCTTCTCAATTCTCCGGTCATCTCATCCCTTTTCGGTCCGAATATCTTTCTCAAGATCTTATTTTCAAAAACACACAATATATGTTCATTTGCCAGGATGGTATTCCAGCTTTCGCAACCATAAAATATTACCGGCAAAATAACAGTTCTGAATATTTTCAGGTTCAAGTTTCTTGATGTTAATCGCGAGTTTCTGGACTGAATAGAAACATGCGTTGGTTTATACTAAGCGACTTTCTATTTCTTCAGTGACCTCGTTCCTACTCATTGCATGTGCTCCCAAGTATTTAAATTTATTTATTTTATCTATGAATTCAATCTTAATCATTGTTTCTAATTCCGTTATTCCCTGTGTTTCGGCTTGTAATTATGTATTTGTTGTGTCCACATTCACCTGTAAATCTATTTCCTTGCAAGCTTCTGCTAAGACATTGGTGTTACTTTATAGTGCATTTATATCGTCCTTTTAAATCGACACCATCCGCGTATACGAACAGTTGACTCAAGACATTCAACGTTAGTTCCTTTTTGTCCCCTTTCAGTTTTTGAATCATATATTCTTACGCAAAGTTAATCAGTAATGGTGACAACGCATCCTCTTGTTTCAATCCGCTGCGGATCTCTAAATTATTACCTATATACGTTTATTATTACCAATACGGATTCTGCTTATGCAGTCTTGAGACACATCCTCACTAGCTGAAACGGTATTTTCGGGATTCCAAATCGTAACAGGATATTGCATAGTTTTCCCCTTTTGATATAATCGTATGCTTTCTTAAAATTAGTGAACAACTGCTGAACCGTCCCATTCTATTCCCACTTCTTCCCTAATATTTGCCTCAATGCAAAAGTCAAGTCCAACGTAAATCTATTTTCTCTAAATCCACATTGGCGATCTCCAATTATTTCGTGGACCACAGTAGCTCAACGGTTTTAGCGCTCACCTCTGGCCTTTGGGTTTGTCGGTTCAAACCATTCTCGTACCATGTAAAGTTTGTGGTGGACAAATTCCGTGAACGTGGATTTTCTCGGGCTCTCTCGTTTCCTTACACTTTTTCCATTCCACCACATTCCATCATCATCCATCCGGCCTGAGCCAAAGTTGCTTAAGGGCCCTAAAATTCAATTCAATTCCGATTATTTCATCTACGTATGCACTTAGGTGTGTTAGCAGGATGTTACTTAGCACTCCGTAACATGTTGTGAGTAAAGAGATTCCTCTGTAATCATTACAGTTAGATTTATCGCCCTTTCTGTAATGCATGGAAATTACTTTTACATATTGTTTACTAGATTAGTAACATTATGGGATATGATGGCCAATTAACCGTCTTTGGCTGCATAAAGAATTTATGCTGTTTCTATCATATTTTCCACTTTGGTTGAGCTCATTTCCTGGCTGATTTGTTCAATTACTTCGTAAATGTTTTGCTTAAGCTGTTCATTGTTTTCATTTAAGTATCCCCGAAGTGAATAAAATTTGTTGTTGTCAAATCAAGAGATCGAAGGGACCAATTGGCGTTCCAGATTTTGACATTATTGGGCCTAGAAATGCGTTTTTCTTTTTAATTCGCATGGTTCATGATCATGCTTGTAAGGTTGTGCTATTTGTGTTTTCTAAGAACATTTTTCTAAAAATAACCTATATGGTGGTCGGAGAAACGCTTACTTGTTGTGCACGACGTTTAAGAAATTTTTAGTGGCACTTTCCCTTACAGCGTCAATGATTTGTTGTCAATATTTTTTTCCTATTCAAAAGAAATTGATTACTACAAAAAGGCGAATGTTCGTTAACCTTGTTGGAACCAGAACTTTAAAATGTTAACCCTGAACCATATCGATGCCTGATGATTGTATCATATCGTCATATCTGCATAGGAATTCCTATGGAAATACGACAATAATTCTGAAGCGACGATGTGTAACATCCTGGTTGCTGTCTGGACGACGATCTGCTCTTTAAACCCGCTCCCGGAAATAGAAAAACGTAACTAAGTACACGACTATGGTACCCTGTGGAAGGTTTTGAAATCCTAGGTGTGTACAGGAATATATATACTTTTTCGATTAAACCCTGCCCTGATCTCAGTTACGAACTCATTTCTTCTCATTTCATTTTTACTCATTCAATTATTTGCTAAAGAACTGCACGAAACATCGATAGTAAAGTCCACAACAAAGCTGGGGGGTAATATCCTTTGGAGAAAATATGTTTCCGAGGACTGGGAGGAGAATATAGTGCCTGAACAGCTCTTCTAGCTACTTTTCTGGCATTTATTGTTGAGACTGAAACAAAATTCCAGTAGATGATCAATATAGATGATTGGGCGTGAATCAAGGGGTCGTACTAAATCACCTCTTCCCTAGTATTGTTATGAAGTTAACGGAGTTCAACACTAGCACATAAGGACTGATTTTTCAAATTTAGGACCCCATGACAAAACTGACTGCCCCGGGGAATAAGGGCACATGACACATCCCAATGAAAACTAACTTTTTACTTCAAGCAGCTTATACCATCTAGCGTCTCCTCTCGTAATGGCTTTGCCTTTGAAAATCGCCATTTTTGTACTAAAATGAATCGAAATATACTATTCCCTAAGAAGACACTTTTATCCAGTGAAAAATGGGCACATACCACAAGGTCTAGTGCAGTCAAGCCAGGGATATTGAGGGTGAGCATAGTGTTTACATCAAATACTCTCACAATGACATGGAAGTGCATTTGGAAATAAGCCAGCAAAATCAGCGTGGCCATCGACTAAATTTTGCTAGTGTTCCTTTGTCACTGAAGTACCCAGACGGACAAAATATTAAAGTTGCCAAGCAGAACGATGCAGTTCATCCCACGTATTTACTTTCAGTTTTAAATAAACTTGAAAAGTTTCAGTTTCACCATTAATGAACAGGAAACAAAAGGTATTGATGCCGAGCTGCATTATTAAAATAAGGTTGTTTTAAGCAGACATAAACTTTAGAAAACTTTATTTTTATATGGGGCAGTCCAGTAACTGGACTTCGACCCGTCACGATTCGCCTTTAGCTGATAAATCCACACCCATGCCCCTGCCGGGACCTTCGAGCCGATGGCCTACGGCCGCAGACCGCTCGGCCACCCGGCCGGCTTTTAAGCAGGCTTATATCCTGAAAGAAGGTATCCCGTGGAAAATGGGTACATGCCATACTCAAGTACTGTAGATATTGTATATACGGGTATGTGTGTCGGGCGTGAGTCGGGAACGGGCGTGGTCGCGCGCGGGCGGCGTGTTCCCATGAGCGGAAAAACAAAAACAATAAGAATGGTATCTAATGCGAACTTTGTGGATTCGATATCCCCTCCACGGTTATGGATACTTAGAATTACAAGGACCGCCGCCTGGCGAGACGCGTAGTGCGCGTGCGTTAATATAAATTACGTGTGTTTAAAAGTGAACAAGAGTTCCCCCAGAGTTTCTGCCGACTCGGTGGTCTGGACAGGATAACTCTGGATGGAGAATAAACTTCAGAATTGAAACCAAGTAAATAATCGGGTGTGATGAAGAGATGTGTGGAGGTGTCTATATGTGACAGTGTGGTGAAGAAGAGGAAGAAGAGAGGAGACTTGGAACCGCCCCAATCCAAAGGATCTGGAGGATTCGTCCAGCGGCCCAGGACCTGGATCTTCAGAGTCGACTTCCCCACCTGAGTGAATGTGTTAGAGTAGGGATAGAATTAGAATAGAATAAAATGGGACCAGAAATTAACTTTTTTCTACGAATACTGTCAGGGATTTTGTTTCATCAACATGCATATGATTTATTGTAATATTTTGATAGTTTAATTGTTTTTCGTTCTAATAAATATTAATATTAGTGTATAGGAAATAAAAATACAGATAAAATATATTGCAATTTTCAAGGAAACATGGCTAAATAATTTTGCACATATAAAAATTATAGTATCAGGTTTAAGCTAGAAAAGGAGGAAGATCAGCAAATCAATAATAAAATTTTGTTATACGATCTAATAATAAGATTTAAAAAATGAATAACTAATAAACAAAAACGCGAGGTTTTGTGGTGTGACTGGATGTGTGAAAGAATACCCAAAGGAAACTTAAAAAATAAATAAATAAAGTGAAGGGAAGGAAATAACAACAATAAAAATAATTCAAAATATATAAATAAATAAATAAATAAATAAATAGAAGACATGTGTTAAAAACTAAAGATAGAACTTAACAAAACAAAAATCAAAATGTATTGTATACTCAAGTCTAATGAAATATATATGATATTAAAAAAGAGAGAGAGAGAGAATTAATCCCCCCAACCCCGGAAACAGGGCCCAGGTTTATCCATCGGGAACTGGGCCAAAGAATCATCCCCATAACCTCTTAAATTCCTTTTTTTACTTTTTTTATTTTAACTGTGGAAAAGGTCCTACTGATTCCGCACCCCGACACCGTGTACGGGGCCGAGGTGGGGAGACAGAAAACGGGGATGGCCCACCCCAACTTCGTGGAGACCAACACCTTTAGTTCGTTGCGTCCCTCAGACGCACGAAGCGGAGTTGAGCAAAGGATGCTGAGAGGTGGGGGTGGCAAGGTGGGTCCCAAATAATAAAAAAATGCCATATCCCAATGAAAACTGACTAATTACTTAAGAGAGACGACGTATGTCATGTAGCGTGACCTCCCTATTAATGCCTGTGACTGTGACTGTAGTGACTGTGCCTATACTATTAATTTTAGTACCAAACACACATGTCACAGCCAGTCATTATAGGATGAGACACGACAGCAAAAACTGTCTATCTGAAGTAAAAGTCAGTTCTCATTGGGATGTGGCACGTGCCCTTTCCCACTGAGCGCTTCAAATGTTTTATGATTTTTTATATTAAGCCTACTGTGTACTGATGTATTCCTTAAGTAATGCAGTTTCATTTCTGATCAATGTATACATAAGATAATGATTTTCTACATAGAACAATAAACTGTTTGTTCTTCGCAATGCATTTAAGCTAGATTTTGTTTTTATAAATCATACAATAAGAAAATGTTTGGTATCTTCATGTAGCTAGGATTTGAATGCAGTTGAGAAGGAGCTCCTACTTGCTGACATTGCTGCAGATATAAAGTTTTAGTATAACATTTTAGCAGAAAAAGCAATTCCATGAATTATAAACATAGTTGTCATTATTCTGAAACTAAGATGTTTCAAATTCAAGCCCCGTCCACCAAACCAGAAAGAAACGCGTGTCCGTTAAATAGCAACTTATTAAAAATATCTGTAACATTTATACTGCGATTTTATCAATATTAGTACTGTAATAAGAAACCATTATTTTACACACACTTTTAGATACATAAACCTTTAATACTGATAGAAGTGTACCAATCAGTAACATTGACACAACTTGATAGCTGAAGGTGTAAGAAAATAGCCGCGAAGCCCTTTGTCTAAATTCCAATCCCGTAAATTCCGAAGTCCGTAGGTCAGTAAAATGAACATATTCTAATAATCATTTATTGGTTGTGGCTAACCCCAGGTATTAACAGAATTTATTATGAAAAGGGAAAAAGGTTATTAACATTTGAAGAGTACAGGAAAAGAAATGTGTGTTCATGAAAGTGACTTCTCGTAAAACGAATTTTAAAGCCCAACTTTCCCATTTACTCCCACGTATTTCATATTCTTAAAACCGCTATAACTTGGCGATTTTTTTAGCTTTCGGATTCAAACTTTCTGAGACGTTAGCTGTTACTGTGTAGTAGGGCAGAGAAGGATAATAAGCACCAGTATTTTTTCTTAACCAGCTGATATAATTGAAGGTGCATGTCAATATTCATAGGTATTTCATTCAAAGCATAAAGTGTAGAAGAAATGGTTTGCCTGTTTGGAGGGGGGAAAGAGCATAAGGTGTGTATGTTGTTACAAAAACTGGGCACATAAATTTTTTTCAGCTAAAGTACAACTTGGAAAAACAAATGGAGTAAGCTTACAAACTTAATATTAAGAGATAAAGAGTAATTAATATGTATGTGAACTACAAAGCCTACTTTCAATTTCATGAGCTGCATAAGACCTAAACTTCGTTAACAATGAAGCAGGGTTAAAGAAAGAACGCATATGTAGGTGCTGGCGTAATTAGCACCAGTATATTTGGGATATTAAGTACCACGCTTCTGATTATTGAAGTAGTTATTGCAGTATGAATATGGTATATATTCCAATAAATTAGGTAGAAACATACTAATGAAGATAAGGCAAAATTGTCTCCTGATAGACGTAGCATGAATTTTCTTTATATTTTCCAAGTGGATTCCATGCCACTGACCATTTAAAAGGAATGTGATGTGCATGCTATAGTAAGGCATGATGAACCCTTTGCTTAGCGTCAGAAAAACCGTTGTGAAAAAATGAGCCCAGTAGGACTGTTGTGGATACCAGAGAGAATGGAATTGAAGGGCTACCTGTGAGGGTAGGTACCAATGGCTACCTACCCTCACAGGTTTCTCCAGGGATTTTCCTCAGTCACACCAGGCAAATACCAGAACTGTACCTACAAACCAGACGCTGGCTTACTACCTTCCAGCATCCTTTCCTACACCATATCCTGGACGGAACCTGTACCACTTTAAGGCCTTTAATGTGAAGTGTTTGATCTTATGTATATCTGTATTTTATTTCGTTCTATGTGTTATCGAACATCCTAAATACCAAACTGTGCTGGTGCACGATTATAAAGCAATTGCCTTCATACCCTAATGATATTGTTAAAGCATGCACGCTTCAAGGGTGTGCTTAATACCCCGAAGATTTATCATTGTGTGTTTAATACCTCATGGCCAGGATAATAAGCACCTCTGAAACATCTGTTATACTTCATATTAGTGTTTTTCATATTAGTATACAACGACAACAATACTTTTTTACTTTGAGGTGAATGATGCATGTTTACATGTGATTAACATGCAAATTGCATTCTGGAATTTTATGCCGATTCATCTCGAAATTTGTGCTAATTATCCTGGCTTCGCCTACTTGTTAAGAATGCAAACTCAATGCATGCACATATCCCTTCTTTGCCTATACTCTTCATTTCTTAGTTGTTTTATTTCTCACTTCCCATGGTCATACTTAAAACATCTTTTATTTAGTTCCCATTTTTACAATACCGCCTAAGTCGCGAATTTTAGAGGAGAATGCGAAATTTAGAAGAGAATGAAAACACCGTGACAATTTTGAATTGAAGCCCGGCATAAGCCGTACTACTATTGTTGATATTATCCACTATCTGTTGGAGAAACGAAGAACTAATTCGAGAGTAATTGTCTTGAGCCCTCGACCGAATCAAGTCAAAATATGCAGAAAAGTCATTTTCGCCCAAAGTTGCTTTTAGGAGTGTTAGGGGGTATTGTAAAAAAGACGATGATTCGTTTAACTCCATTATGATAAGAAATTGTATCTTTACAGGAGAAATGTCATTACAATGATAGATAATTTCATGAAATCCCAACAGTTGCATTGTTTCTGTTCATTGTGACGACGTAAATGCATAATGCAGGGAAGAAAAGCTGGCCATCTTTTCGTTTTACTTATGCTATTTCGTTGCCGTAAGTAGATCCAGTAGCACATTAATGCATTTACTCTGTTTAAAATTTTTAATATAAGCATTTCTTTTGTTGATTGCGTATCCTGAACAGCTGTATTTCAGTACAATACACAATGACTATGCTTAGCTGTTTATATTTCTAATTCATGCGAATAAAAGATGACAATACCATTCTAATAATCTCTCTCACTTCTTTGTAGAAAGAACTAACAATGACGTCATTGATAGACTTTGAATTGCCACTGGGGAAGCACACTGTTTCGAGTCATGTTACTGGATATCCTAAATGAGGTTTCGAGTTTTCCTCAATTTTACAAAATGACTGCCAGGATGATACCCAGACTAAGACCCTGGCTGTTGCTTTCCCATTCCCAACGAATAAGATGTTTTTTTCCATGACTCATTCTAAAAGAAGAGAAGTTGCAACATGTACTAGATAGAAAATTTGTCTACAAAGTACAAAAATTACTTGGCTCATTAAACCATAATAATATACATTTTATTCAGAGAGTTTTGTTGTAAAACTTCCATGTTTTATCGTGATGTACCTCGGTGAGCCGCCTATGATATACTTGAACGAAAAAAGCATTGCACAAATGTACTCGGTATTACAAAATCTATATGCAAATGAAACAAATAAGAAGCCATAAAAGCAATTCAGTTCAAGAAATGGATAACATTTCAACCAGGATTTTATTACATAATATCTGAAATCAACAGAAGTGCAGTTCAGACTTTCGGCTACATTTTGACAAACTAAGAAATTTACGAAGAAGACATTATTTCTAAGGTCTTCTATAGCCTAAGACAGCTTATTTTTTTAACTGTTAATCGTATCCGAATTGCTATAATATCGTTTTGAAGCCCCACGTGAAACAGCTCACCCCGGTTGCACTTACAGTAGTCTTTTTTAGTTCTCCAGTTTTCTTATCCTTCTGTATCAACGTGTATGAGACCATCATATACACTCTTTTGAGTTATTTCTGAATTTCGCATTATGGATTTCATTTAATATTAAGACTTCACGAATCACAGTAGTTTTAGGAACTACTACATTACTACTACTCATTACTACAATCTTCTTAAACGAAATAAATTCCTATATTTCTGTAGAAATCCCATAACAACACAAATAGAGCGAGATATGTGACGTAAATACACATCTAATCCAATTTCTGATTCTAGTAAGACATTTACAGCGTATTGAATGCCATTCATACTCTGAAAACAATAGTTAGATAATAAACCAGACAGGCTAAATCGCATGTTAGAAATAAAGATAACTTATTATTATTATTATTATTATTATTATTGGCTTTTGAGCGCCTCAATTCTAGCCGTTAGGACTCGTTCAAGTATTACTTAAGTACATTTTTAATAATTGAACTTCAGATACTAAAGTTTAGTCCATTCTTGCAGAAAGTGAGATATTCACGTTTACGATAGTTTGTTAAACCCTCTTTCAAGTTGTCAAGGTCAGTTTGCATAATACGTCTTCTTCACCGTGCCAGGGGGTCACAAAGCTGGCATTCCTACATATGTTTATGGTATTTCTACAGCAATTTTTGTGTTTTATGCAAAAGCAGATTTGTGGACTGAAAGGATTTTGGTATCTAACTCTTTAATTTTAGACCCCACTCAACTCTTGTAAGCATAAATGAGCCGATATCCCCCTCGCGTTACGCTTACGTAAGACTTGTCAGATTTCATATATACAA
The DNA here is from genome assembly GCA_022664845.1 of Lepisma saccharinum. NCBI lineage: Eukaryota > Metazoa > Arthropoda > Insecta > Zygentoma > Lepismatidae > Lepisma > Lepisma saccharinum. The sequence continues at coordinate 15,703 of JAGDQP010023008.1, read as the reverse complement.
TTTTCGCCTCTTGGGGGGATAATTTCACATATCCGCCATACTTGCTGGCGCCGTCAACAAGTTATCCTTTGCTCCCTAACGAAAATAATGTACTCACTATTCTTCCCTAACTACTCTCTAACGGTTGTCTGCAATCGTTAGAGAGTTTGGGAGTTCATATGGAGGAATAGCGAGTACATTATTTTCGTTAGGTAGTAAGGGATAACCTGATGGCGGTGCCAGCAAATGTTGGGAGCTAACTTCACACAACCGCCCACCTATACAATTCTGGTCCTTGTTGCGTTCAGTCGTTAGGGAGTTCGTAGGGAGAATAGGGAGTTCACTATTTTCGTTAGGGGTAAGCGATAAGCTGGTGACGGCGCCAACAAATGTTGGGAGCTAACTTGACACAGCAGCCCACTTCTGGCCGTTTTTGCGTCCCACAGTGTGGCTGATTCCAAAAAGGTAGCCAAAAGTAAAAAAAGTAACTAGTTAGGCATTTTTTCATGTTGGGTTGGTTACATTACATCTGTAATGATAAGAAATTACTTATGAAAGTGTTTATTTTCTTTAATCTGTCCCAGAATGGGAGTCGCAAAACTTCCTTTGGTCGATTGGCATCGATTATGTTACTGAGGCAGTAAACGACGCACGTGTTGATAGTTGCATAAAAACTTTAGATTGAAGCAGATCATAATTAAATAAAGTGGAATCAACGTCTGAAATTACGTAGAATATATATAAAAAGTTACGAAATAATAATTTATCAAATATTAATCTTTAAAATGCGATATGTTATTATTTAAAAGTTATGTTGCTCCGATGTCAGACTTACTGGAAGTTATAGTCAAATGTATTTCCTTCAATATAAAAAATAGCTGCCCGAAGCTGCCCCCCTGTTTTTTTATTCAATTTTTTGACAATCACATATTATATATCCCCTTTGGTCACTGAGTGACTGACTCACTTATCACAATTTCCAGGCCAAACTACTGGAGCTAGAAACACCAAATTTAGTATGAGGATACATCACTAGAAGGTAAGGGAAAATCCCAAAAATTTTAAAATGTCGCCATCTTGTATCCAAAATGGCGGACCAAAAACAAAATTTTCATACCGTTTGAGCTAGACATACGAAATTTGGCATAAAGGTGTATCATCACGAGTAGTTTAGGAAAATAATACATTTTTTAAAAAGTTGCCCACTTTAATCCAAAATGGCCGCCAAAAAACATTTTTCAAACCACTGAAGCTTGAGAAACGAAATTTGGCATGAAGGTGTATTACCAAAAGTAGGTTACAATTAATGGGGCAAAACTCCCCTATCGGAACGCAACCCCACGGGACTGGGGTCAGCGTCGCCAATGAAGCAAAGCGAGTGAAAGTTATATATTTAGAATATACACGAAATGATAGATAGAAGCATCGTGCAATGTTGTTTTTCACAAATCTAACCTTAAAACAATATAAATTGGAAGACATGGGATAAGTGTGCGTTTGTGTGTGTATATATATGTGTGTGTGTGTGTGTGTACGTGCGTGCGTGCCTGATATAGACACAGAGAGAGAGCGAGAGAGAGAGAGGGAGCAAAGAGAGCCTTATCAACTGAGTTGTTAGTTTGCTATTGGGTCCAATTAACTGTGAGAGTTAGTCAAGAAGAACAAAACGTTGTTTCAGGTTCAGAATGTTCGACATCAGAAGACACTGATGAAACTATAAATTTATCATCTGAGGATGAAACCGATTTTTTTTTGTAATTACATTTTTAATACAATAAATTGATTTATGGTTATAATTAATAAAAACTAAGTTTTCAAAAATTAATTTTATCATAATTCCGTTATTATATAACAAAGTATTTGCAAATATATTTATTAATTATTATCATGAAGAACGGCAGTTCTTCGAGTGACGCTGGCAAAGGACACTGTTAGCGGCACTCAGATAGTATACAGTTAGTTTCGGATCTACCGAAGTATAAGTCCGATTTTGATGCTTGAACTTACATTTTAAAACTCTTTCCAGTACTAAGACACAGGGGAAAAAATGGGTCGGTAGGATCTACTTGGGACCCCCTAGGGCGCTTTGAAAAAAATATCAAAACTTCACATTGTTTAGAAGAGCACTGACCCCAGACCAAATAGGCGGCCGAAACTTACTGGATCTCATTCTACGCTTCAATACGTTTCAAACGGTGTATCATACGTTAAAATCGGTGGAGCGGTTCAGAGGTTACGACTTTTTAACCGAATCACAAAATTTTCACAAATGCTAGAAAGGTATGTCCGTCATTCTGTGTGTCTTTTTGTTTTAGTCCCAAATGGGTGGTACCGGGGGCGGGCCTGGATCCAAGCTTAGATTTTTGATAGAAGTTATGGTTTTCGAGCTATGGAGCAAAATCGATCTTTTATCCTTCCCCCATACTGCCACGTGCCACTTTTTAAATACGAGCCCGTACAGAGAACACTCTCCGCCGCTGCTCCACTCATCTGGGCATGATGTAAAGGAGAAAAATGTAAAGATACATGACCGTACCTAATTTTATCTAACCTCCACGTTTCCATGGTGAGTAATTTAAAATGTACTTTCTGTCAAGAATATAAATGCATGTTTTCCGCGGGATTGCATCCTGCCCCTTGTTGCTATGAGAAAAAAATTCTACACATTATCGGTTATTCACCTCGTCTTTTAATCGAAACAAACTGTGCTTTATAGGCAATAGTCTTCAACAAAATCATTCAACATTTACTGACTTGTTGCAATATACTCAGAATGCTATAAATCACATTTAGAAGCAGGAAATACTTTTCTTTGTTACAAGACAGGAGTCCTTGTAGACCACCGCCCGTTTCCAATAAATATATGTTTCCATCACTGCAAGCTCGAAGCCTCGGTAACTTAATAATTAGCGTTCTTGACTCCTCCGCGTGGATTCGCGGGTTCAAATCCCGGTCGAGTGTTTTTTTTTTTAAGAAAATTTTTGTAAGTTCGGAAGTTAAAATCCTGAGGATCACAATATTATATTTAAAAAAAAAAGCTTTTACTTCAAATTACTGTATTTTTTAAATAACCTTACCTAACCTGCACTTCGCCATGGTCACTAACATAAGATAATGTACGTAAAATGAAGGAAAGCAATTATTAATAATGAATTTAAACATATATAAACACATGAAAATATATTCTGAAAGGAAAATTTAGTGTTAACCTCGCCGGGACTCGAACCAGGGCTTTTTATTTATCAACTCGACGCCTTAACCACCAGGCCACCGAAGCAACCTCGCATATGTGGTTTCTCCGTTGTATTTACTGTGCATGTGTCTCCTACACGTTATAGCGCGTGTGCAGGAGAGAGGAGCATCGGCATAGATGGCTCGTGTTACAGTCTTTTTTTATAGGCAGCCTTACAAAATAAGTGATATCAGTACAAAACCCCGTTTGGGGTAAAAGGAAGAGTGACGCAAGAATTCTACTCACAAAAGAAGTAATATCTACTTTGCGAGTGACTTTCTTTGTGTGACTATGGCGGAAGGATACTGTCTCTTAATTTTATTACAAAGGCAATACTTTCGCCATAGTGACACAAAGAAAGTCACTCGCAAAATAGATATCACTTCTTTTGTGAGTAGAATTCTTGCGTCACTCTTCCTTTTACCGCAAACGGGGTTTTGTACTGATTTAATTTACATCAAATCAGGAATCATTTTTAAAAAACAACTGTGTGGGCCAAACGAAGGTTTTTCGTTTTGCATATAAATAATTAACTTCAAAATACGTCAAATAAACTTAAAAAACTACTTTATTATAAAAATAGTATACTGGATTAATCGAATATGATGAAAAAACAACTCACAAACAATAAAGCACAAATTACGTATCTGAATCGATTTGGTTACGTCTTCTCACACATGTATACACACACCACTACTTCTGTCTTTCAGAGAGGGAAGGAGGAACTTTCCCCTTTTATTACAAATAGTTTTTTCACCCCCAGTTCAGAGGGTTGACAGTTGACCAACTACGTCCATCTGTTGGGGTAGGGAGGAACTACTACCAAACATTCGTTGGCCTACAGAGACAAAGTCTCCAACATACTCCCCACCTTGAAATGGCCCCCATTTCAAAACAAGAATAAACAGCAATATTATTTTAACACAAGAAAAGGAAGTTATATACAATAACTGAAGCGATCTTTGAAATGGGCCACATTTCAACACACACACGCACAAAATTATATAGTAAAATTATTAAACACAGGAAAAAAGTTATTGACAAAACAAGTGTTATTTGAAATGGGTCACATTTCAATACAAGAGAAAAACGGCAATACCGTATTCTTATTCAACACAAAAAGGAGACTATAATATACAACAATAAAAGTGCTCTTTGAAATGACTCACATGAAAACACGAGAGAAAAACAGAAATACGGTTACGTTTAACACAAAAAGATAATGTTATGTACAACAATGAAAGTATCTCCATTCAATATAACATATATTACAGTGTTGCCATTCGAACTGCACATCACTTTTGGTTATTTTCCTCAAAGGGTAACAGACACACTTTTACAATGGGACGTTTGCATTCACCGTCAGTGGTTTTCACTGTAACTGCTCGTACTACGCGATCACTTCCGAGATGAACATTAGTGATACGTCCTAATCGCCACTGTTGAGGGGGGCAGGGGATTCCCTTAACAGCACCATAGCGCCCTTCTGGATGTTTTCATGTCGTGTCCTCCACTCGGGCTTCTCCTGGAGGCGTCACAAATATTCGCGAGACCACCTCATCCAAAAATGTTGGACCAATTGTTGCTAACGTTGCCATTTTTTCAAGGTAGAGATCTTAGATAGAGAAAAATCTCTACTAGGAAGAGCTATCAACGCATCACTCGTAAGAAAATGACCATGTGTGAGCACAGGAAGATCATCGGTATCGTCAGATACAGGAGCTAGAGGACGAGAATTTAGCACTGCTTCGATCTGAGTCAGTACAGTGAACATTTCCTCGTAACTTAAGGCCGCATTTCCCAAGATGCGCTTCAAATGATGCTTAACACTATGCACACTAGCCTCCCATATTCTGCAGAAGTGGGGAGAGGAGGGGGGATTAAAATACCAGGTTATACCTTGTGCGCTGAGGTATGAAGGAGTCTCTTCATTTTGGCTGCTATGTGCACTAGTTTTTAACAACTATTTGAGCTCGTTGCTTGCACCCACAAATATTTTTCCACAATCAGAAAAACTGTCACTAGGAAGCCCCGGGCGAGAGACAAAACGCTTCAGGGCGGCCAGTAATGAACTAGTGCTAGCATCAGACACCGACTCTAAACATATGACTCTTGTGGAGAGGCATATGAATAACGCAATATATGCCTTGAATTTCATTCTGCTTCGACCATGATTTTTTTTTAAGTAAAATAGGGCCTGCATATTCTACGCCGGCCTGAACAAAACATTTGCCAGGATTCACTCTGACAGTAGGTAATGCTCCCAGATTTGATTTTCGGACTTTCCTGCGAATCAATGACACTTTACACATTTCTGAATAATGCGACTTACTACGCCCCTTGCACCCAGTACTCAGAATCTTTGCCGCAGTGAGGCCAACACTAGTTGCGACCCACCATGCAATGTAATTAGATGTAAGTTTTCAACTAAGAGCTCGGTCAGCTTATGTTGCTTTGGCAATAAGATCGGATGCTTTCGATCCACGTATATGTTCGCATTCTGCAGTCTTCTCCCCACAAGCAGAATACCTCTTTCATCGATAAAAGGTGTCAGGAACAAACGGCGACTTTTAAGGGGGGTGTTTTTCGCCCACCAAGCACTTCAGTACAGGGGCAAAATTTTATTTCTGAACTTGCTTCACTAGACATAGCAAGTTGTCTTCCAACTCTTCAGCACTGAGAGCTCCTTGTCGTTTCCGGTCTGGTGTTAATCTCGACAGTGAAGAAAAACGGCTAATAATGTCATTATTTGATTTCCCATGTATAGCAACGACACAATTTTTCTTTTCTTCCGCTGAGGTATTCCGATCATGAATGTGGGCTCCGGTAATGTTTCATTGTAAAGCCAGTTAGGACCATTCCACCACAAGGGATGAGAAATGAGCTCGCTGGGTTTAACAGCTTTTGTGCCATAATCATCAGGATTGAGAACACTGATCACATATCTTCCCTGTAAAATCCCGGCTGTGAGTAGCTAAAAAATGTTGTTCGCACTGTTTCTCTTCATTTGATAGGAATGTATTGGTATGAAGCTCCTCTAGTTCCCAGAATTTACGAAGAGTTTCGTCCACTTCACACGTGACGCGAAATGATGCCAAGGTTACGTTGCCACTTGTGGGGGCTACGGTGCCAGACAATATCCATCCTACAACCGTCTCTAAAGCGCTGTGCATACGTCGGCACCTAAAAGTATATCAATGGGACCTATCACATTGAAAGTGGGGTCCGCTAGCTTGATTCCCTTAAAATGTTCCCAATGCGTGACATTTGGGCATGATCGCTTTGGGAGATCGCACGTCACTTTCGGTACTACAATGGCCTGGGTTTCGAAGTCTTCATTTGCATCACCTAGGGGCTGAAATTGTAGATACACCATTGCACTTGCAGCACCCGCGTTGACACCGGTTATCGCGGAAATTACTACGCTGGATCTCGGCTCTTGTAGTCCAAGCTTTTGAATGCAATTTTCACTTGCGAAGGTTGATTCTGACGCACAATCCAGCAATTATCGGAATGGATAGTATATTTCGTTTTTCCCTTTCACCTTTATAATAGCAGTACACAACAAAACTGGAGGAACACTAGTTTCTGAGCTAATATGTGAGGCACTACTTTGTTCATATGCCGGAGCGGAAGGGTTAAGTCCTGATTCAACTCGCTCAAAATGTATTGACGTGCGATGCTTTTAATTGCACTTCCGGCAATTAGATGAGGAACATATGTCCTTGCGACAAAACATATGTCTTTGCAAGCAATTAAAACATAGAACTTTTTCCTTGACTAAGGGAACACGGTCCGCCACTGAAAGTTTCAAAACCCCGGTGCACTGTAAATAGGGTGATTCACGTTGCATATTTCACATAAAATTTGGGACCGTTGCGACACTGTAAGGTAAGAAGACATGCTTTTTTGTCATGAAATTTGGTTGATTCTCCGCTCGTGGGATGTTTCGGTTTGGCACTGGTTGAAACTGCGAGAGTGCGGGCTCTATTGTCCAAAAATTCAGCAAGCTGGGCGAAATATCGCTGTTCCGTTGATTATAGCGACAGTTCCCACTGTTTACTTTATCTGCTGTATGATACACTAAAATCACATCCCAGTGTTGGATTGGCTGTTCCAAAACCTGGAGTGACCTAGTGCATTCCATTGTCGTGTCTATTAATTTACGTAAGCCGGTAGCAGATTCTTGTTGGTGGGCGGGTTGTGTAATTAATTGTTTCAAAATTAGATATTGTAGCTTTTGAGCTCCCGACAATTTATTATTACTGTGAACAGACACGACAAAAAGGCCATGAAAAGAAAGCCACTCATACAAATTTCCCGTGAGGGTGGGTAATTGTAGCTTAGGAAGTTTCACATCACTCACTTGCACTTCGGGGTTGGAGAGGGAGGAGGATTGGGATACTTATAAGTTCATTAATTGTACTCACAATTACACTAGTATCTTATCTAACTACGCTAATTCCTCCTCTTCCTTTTCAAATTTTTCGTTCGTTGAAACGACCGCGATGTCACCCAGTAACTGGGCACAGTAACGCTGTAATTCACTGACTTTTTCCTGATGCAAGATAACAGCACTAATATCTGTTCCCACCAAGATGGTAACGGTTTTCTCCTCACGCGTAATTTTTGCTTTTAATGTTCTGTTCTTAATCACCAGGGCATCCATAGTTATTTATCATACACAAAATGTTCATAAAACACAAAGAAGAAGAGAAAAAACAGAAGAAACTGCTGTCTGTCTCTCAGATTATTCACACTTCACAAGCTTTCTCTTATCCGGCTCGGTGGAGATATGTGCGGGCCAAACGAAGGTTTTCCGTTTTGCACATAAATAATTAACTTTGGGGAATAAATGATGATATTCACCCAAATGGTGTCTCCTCTTATTAATAGGATGTGCACTATAACGCTTGTTCTGAATATTTGACAGTAACCACAATTTTGTAATTGTAGACATAGAATCATTATATTCGCTGTCACTGGAGTACCAGGTGTATGCATAAGTTTTTGCCGGTTTTTTTTTTGGTAAAGAAAACACGTATTTTCAAGGGAAATTAATTTTCTTTTATTCAAAATATTGGCCATCGGCTTCTACACATTTTGACCATCTTTCAGGTATTTGATGCATACCATGCCAGAAAAACTGCTTGTCTTTTGCGGCAAACCATTCGTCGAGCCATTTTCCAACGTCTTCGAAATTGCTGAAGTGCTGCTTTGAGAGCGCGTGTCCCATTGATGCGAAGAGGTGATAGTCAGATAGCGTCAGGTCTGGGGAGTACGGCGGGTGCGGAAGGATGTCCCATCCAAGCGATTTCAAGGTGTCTTTCACTGGTTTTACTGTGTGAGACGGCGCTTTGTCGTGTAACACAATCACTTTGCCATGTCTTCGGGCCCATTCCGGTCGTCTTTCGTTCAATGCGCGATTTAAATTAATCATTTGTTGGCGATAGCGTTGTGCATTAACGGTTTCGCCGGGCTTAATACACAATACCGCTCTGGTCCCACCAGACACAAAGCATGGTCTTCTTGCCGAATCGATTTTGCCTTGGTGTTGAAATGCCGGGTTCGCCAGGAGAAAGCCACGATTTTTTCCGCTTCGGGTTTTCAAAATAAATCCATTTTTCGTCACCCGTCACAATTCGATACAAAAAGGATTTTCTTTCGTGGTGTTGAAGCAGTATTTCACAAGTGACTTTGTGATTTTAAATTTGACGTTCATTCAAATCGTGTGCTACCCATTTACCCAGTTTATTGATCTTCCCCATTTCTCGTAAGCGTCTGCTGATTGTTTCTTGTGACACATTTAATGCTTTTGCCAATTGCTGTTAAGTTTGAGTTGGGTCATCCTCCAATAATGCAATTGCTCGTTTTCGCACTTTTGTGGTCTACCAGAGCGCGCA